>OY757919.1:57813339-57910839 GCA_963585895.1 Sepioteuthis lessoniana
CCATTTGTTTCTGTTTATGCACTTATATATACATTCTGTTTAGGGACCTGATTTTAAATGTTTGTAATATCTTTACAGGTATTGGATTATGTAATCCGTGACTTCATAACAACATGGTACAAGGCACTAAGCCTCCATGATGGCTTCACTATCAGTATCCGACAGTGTTTACAGAAAGTTGTCACAACATTTGCCAATAAGTATGATCATCAGCTTAATTCTTGTCTATTTTTTAAGTGAATGTACTTTTTATAAGTAATGTGAAATTTTTACTTTTGGAATATGAACTCTCCATTTTTAATTCATCAAAGCTCATTGTTCCAGATAACTTCTAAGTTTTATTTTTGAAATGTGGCTATAAAATACCTAACTTTAGTCTTTTCTTTTCTTTGATATGTTTAGGAGGTATATCTAGTGTAGCAATTATCATTGTAGGAATGGACTTCATGACCTGAGTTCAAATCCTGAACAAGGCTGCTTAGATTTTCACTTTGCACTACTGTTTGTATGTATGGAACAGCATTCACCCAATGTGGTTTAAACTGGCTCCACACATTGAAGTGTATTCATGTATGGAGTCTCTCTGGAATCAGTGTCTGAAAGTCGTCCTCAGCCACATTCATGATCCTCATTATATGTCCCGATTCATCAATCCCATAAATAAGGAATTTTCATAGTTGTTCAGCTTATCAGTCAGGATGGCTTGCAGGTGGGTACACTACTTTGCACTTATGCCTTTGGGAAAGGCATGAATCTATCCCGCCAGCTATAGGTAAATAGTTGGGCAGACTCTTTAGCCTTGGTTCAGCAACTAGTCTAGGAGAAGGAAAACTCTGAATTCAAACCAGCTGTACTCTGCTTAAAAATTGGCTTTGCGTCAAATTCTGTCTATGGCAGAGGGGTTGAGTAAATACATTTACTTTTAAAAATAATTTTTGAAATTGGAGAACTATTTTTCTCATTGACCAACAAGCCTCTGATTTTAAGATCAACTGTAATGAAATGAAAATTATTTTTAAAATTCTATCAGAGCTCTTTATTTTTCAGGTCCAAAGAGGTTGAATGGATGCCTTATTTCACTCAAAAGTTGGTGGATGATTTTGCCTCTCATATACGTTTGTACAGACGGTCAAATGAAAAATTGAGGCATCTACCTAAAGATGGTAAGTGTTCTTTCATATAATATGTCATCATTATATATTAGAGAAAACTTTTCATTTTAATTATAATTGATCTGATTGCTCATGAAAAAAATTGACAATTTAAATTTCTTTGTAGAAAACTGTAACAATATCACACGCACACTAACAAATGTAAGTATATGCTTACACACACATTTACACACATACACATCCTTTTCATATATATAAAAATTAGGATAGTATTGACATAGTCAACAGTGTTTGTTGGCGATCAGACTGAGGATCGCATAGATGAGAAACTGGCAGTCATCAAGTATTGACTTTATCAATGCTATCCTAACTTAGATATATATATGCTCTATAACTGATATTGAACACTTTATTTATAAATATATCAATATATATATATACACACACACATTCTCTCTCTCTCTTTCTATGTGTGTGTGTGTGTGTGTATATATATATATATATATATATATATATATACACACACACACATCACACACACACACTTGTTATAAATATGGATTATTGTTCCATTGGTTAAGGAAAATCTTTAAAAGACAGGTGCATGCATTTAAAAAAGTTTATACATTTGAAATATCAAATTGCTTCCTCATTAGATGCAACAACTACTGTATTTGATGGGTAAATAAAAAAAAAAACAAACGAAGTACTAATATTGATCATGAAGAAATTAATATAATGAATATTATCCATGATAATACTTTTAATCTGCATAATAGCCTTTTAAATAATGACAGTAGGTATATGAAAATTACTCCAAAGTCTAAGCTAATTGGAATCACCAAGTAGCTAATTTCGGCTATCATGAATTTTAAACCAAATATGGCATATAAGATGCAGAAGAATTTTAAAAGATATTTTTAGTAAAAAAAATTTGCCTTATAAGCTGTCAAATATGGTATTTGATCAAAACTTTTAGCATCATAAATATTTCAATAAAGTTTAGCTGTAATGCTAGTAAGTGCAGAAATCTTGATACAATCCGATTTCTGTAATCCCATTTGTAATGCAGCTTCTTGATCTTTTGACTTAGAGAAAAATGTAGTTGTTCTTATTAGTTTAATATTAAACTTTTTTTGTTTTCCTAAATTTTTTTTCCAGACAATCCGACACCTGACATTGAAAATATATTCTTTGATCTTGAAGTAGAAATGGAGAGTATGAGTCGTGATTTAGTGGTTACTTCACCTGAGTCAGAACGACGTAAGTATCTAAAAAATCTTTCTGAACCTTTTTAAAACTGATATTTCACCTAATTTGTTGGCTGCCCTGTTGGTGTGACTCATAATACATTGATTGCATCCCCTACAAAAGAGTACCCCCCACCACTCTCAAAGAAATCTGATGGGGAGGGTCTAGTTCTGGATTTGGTTTGATTTTATGGCATATCAACCATTGTTGGCTTATTTAATGCCAAAACCTGTTTTTACATATATATCAAATATATAATTTGTAAACACATTTTGTAGATACACACATTTAGATGATCTAACAGTTCTATTTAGCATAAGTCTTTTGTTTGCTCTCAGTTTGAATGTCAAACAGTTCTATTTGACCCATAGATCAGATTCTATCAGGTGCTACCACCTTGGGCTAGAGTGGCAACCAAGGGATACTCTGCATTTCTTAAAGCTCCAGCATTACTGGAGCCTCACTATCAGATTGTTTAGTGTCATATCCAGGACATTCATGGGGGAGGGTCTTACAGAGATTCAGTTGGTATATTCTACAGCCCCAGCCAACTGGGCTGCTAGTTCTGGAGAGTGTAAAGTTTCCTCTGGGTGATAGTACCTGTCAGGATCCCATCTATAGTTCAAATAAGTCTTTTCAGAAATTATTAGTATTAGATCGGAATAATTGAAACCATATAATTGTGCAAATTATTATTATTAGATAGGAATATTTAAAACTATATAACTGTAAAGAATTATTATTTTCATTATCATGATTGTGATCAAATTGGAGTAGTTATTTGAAACCATATAATTGCATGAAAAAAAAACTTTGGCATCAAATATAACCTAAGTGTTGATATGTCATGAAACCAACATGAGTCAAATAGATCTGTTTGAAAATCATTAAAGTTAGATAGGAATAATTGAAACCATATAACTTTGCAAATTATTTGTATTAAGAATACTTACCTGAAGTTATGATTATTTACAAAGCATTATTATTATTTATTTGAAACCATATTATTGTGTAAATTATCAGCTGCTCTGTTGGCAGTGCTTAAAATATGCCAGCTGCATTCACTGCAATACCATCTCAAAGGGATATCCTGGGTATGACACTGTTCTGGAGCTTTTAGGAGCAATGAGTATCTCTTCATTGCCATTATTCCCAGGATCTCTCTGACCTGGAGTGGAAATATCTGTTAGAGTCCTTGTATGAATCAAATAGATGTTTGAAAATCATTAATGTTGGATAAGAATGTAACTTTGTGCAAACAAATGATGATTATTATTATTAAATAGGAATAGTTACTTGAAACCTTATAATTGTATATAGATTATTAGTATTTGATAGAAACATTGAAATCATATACCTATATGCCAATTATTTATATTAAATAAGAATACTTGATACCATATAACTCTGTGCCAAAAAATGGTCATTATAGACAAATAAAAAAGTAATTTGAAAAGAAAGATTGCAATGTAACACTGAAAATATAGTTATGATTATGATCCAATATTTATAAATGAATCAAATTTTGACATTAAATAATCCAGAAGAGATTGAAATGCTGTTAAATAAACCAAACCTAAAATATCAATATTAGATAAGAATACTTAAAAAAATATAAACTACAAGTATTTCAAGCAATTATGATTTCAAGTAATTACACTTAGTTTATATTTTTTTAAGTATTCTTATCTAATATTGATATTTGTTTGCACAGTTATATAGTTTCAAGTATTCTGATCAAATGCAAATAATTTGCACACAATTATATTAGTTCAAGTATTTCAAGCAATTATGATTTCAAGTAATTACACTAACTAATATAATTGTGTGCAAATTATTTGCATTTGATCAGAATACTTGAAACTATATAACTGTGCAAACAAATGATGACTATATAGGAATAATTACTTAAAACCATATAATGCTTCGGTAATTGTTTTTGCGGGGTATCTTCTGCTTCTTTTCTTTGTCAGCTCGAAGCTGTTGCTGATGACATAGCGATACTGGCAAATACACCCAACCAAGCCAAAACACTACTGCATAGTTTGGAACGAGCAGCTGCAGGCATAGGCCTCCGTGTCAATGCACACAAAACAGAATATATGTGCTATAATCAAATAGGTGACATCTCCACACTAGACAGAACCCCTCTTAAACTAGTAGACAAATTCACTTACCTAGGAAGCAGCGTCTCATCAACCGAAAAGGACATCGACACGCGGTTAACGAAGGCATGGACAGCTATCAATAGGCTATCAATCATATGGAAATCAGACCTAACCGATAAAATGAAACGCAGTTTCTTCCAGGCAACAGTCGTATCGATACTGCTGTATGGATGCACTACATGGACGCTAACAAAACGGCTGAAGAAGAAGCTAGACGGCAATTACACAAGAATGCTGCGAGCAATCTTGAACAAGTCCTGGCGGCAACACCCCACAAGACATCAACTATATGGCCACCTGGCTCCTATCATGAAAACTATCCAAGTTAGACGAACCAGACATGCAGGACACTGCTGGAGAAGCAGGGACGAGCTCATAAGTGATGTACTCCTGTGAACCCCCACATATGGCCGTGCAAAAGCAGGACGACCAGCACGAACATACATTCAGCAGCTATGTGAGGATATGGGATGTAGCCCTGAAGACCTGCCAGAGGCGATGAACGATAGGGAAAAGTGGCGAGAGAAGGTCAAAGATATCCATGCTAGTGGCACGACATGATGATAATGATATAATGCTTGGATTATTAGTATTGGATATGGCTACTTGATATATATCTGTGTGCAAACAAATAATTATTATCATAATCTGCCAAAGCCCTGCTCAATTAAGATTTTTATGCAGAAAAGAAAGATTAGTATTGATAAACAAATATACAAGGTGTTTAAAAAAGGATAGTACTATATTTTTGACAATTTACATTTAAACTTTTGATTTCTTTGTAGCCATGAAAAATGTTATATACAGCTTAAGATATTTTCTGGATGGTGAATTTAAATGCTCACACACAGCAAGAACTTCAGCAGTTAACAGCTGATCTGATGTCTCTTGATCCCATACCCTCCCAGACTCATGAAATTTATCAACCAAATTTCACTTGTTGAGAAATATGGACTTTAGAAACTTTATATACCCAATGGATTTGTCTTTGTAAAATGACATGGTTGATACAACACAAAAGAATGAATGATAGAATGGGTCAAGTGCATGGTTTCAACTACTAAATGCTGTTCACTTGAGTACAGATTTGCTATATGACTAATAAATATTGTAGCATAAAAGTATGTGCATATAAATTCTACCCTTTCACTTTTAGAGTTTTATCCTTTATAAAAACATTCTGGTCAGGCACATTATTCCAGATATAGTAGAGAGATATAAAAAGAATAAGCAAATAACCTAGCTCAAAACCATGTGATAAAAAATAATAATAAAAAGGAAAAAAAAACAGGCAATTAAAAATGCTAGTTTTACTAATTATACATTCTTAGGAGTTTGTGTCTATCTGTGTGTGTTAATATGAGGATATAGATGCTGCTACCTAAAAGTTTGGGGTGCCTGATATACAATATGACTTTCTCAAAGAAAGAAAAACAAATCATAAAAAATGAAATTCTTTCTTCCCTGATGAAGTGATTTGGATGGATGAACAGATTATTCAAGCTGTTTAAGTTCCCTGAATTTTCGGGTTGTACCCACTTATTAGATTCAAATTTTTGTGCTTATATTGAGTATAACTGATATAGCAGAATGATTTCTTCCTCTATTTTTAGAGATAGAGCTAGATTTTAAAGAAACGTTTTTTTTTTATTTTTTCATTTATTCAAGTTTACATGAAGCATCATCTACTGTTGCTTTTCTTTCCAGAATATTTACGCGACCTGTCTGAAGTTCTACTATATTTACTTTTACCAAAGGAAGATTTTCACAATAAATCATTTAGATATGTTGTTAGGGTGAGTATTTCTTAATGCATTCTAAGAATATTAATCTCTATGAAGAAGATGATGCTGTATATTTGAGACTGTATGTTAACATTATTTTTCTCATTCTTCCAAATTAAGCAATGTTGTATGAGAACTTAATCTTATGTACCAATTGTAAAACTACAATTCCTTGGGATTAAGTTTATAATCAACCATCTCTTTTGTACTGTGAGTAGTAATCTCATATAGGAGCTCTAGGCAATGTAGTGGCTATCAGTGCAGAAAATGAATTCAGCAAGCAGAGCTCAAATAGCATTCATTTCACACAAATGCTCTTGTGAAAACCATGAATTCATTTGTTCTACACCCAGTTTTTATCAATAAAATAGTTTGTATTTATCCAACCTCTCTGCCACGAACAGGATATAACACGAGGTCATTTTTTAAGTAGAGTAAAGCAGGTTTGAATTCAGAGTTTATCTTCTAGACTGGTTGCCTAACCAAAGCTAAAGAATACAGTCTGCCCTACTATTTACCCATAGCTGGGAAAAAAACATGTGGATTCATGCCTTTCCCTAGGGCATTAGTGTGAAGTGAAAGGTCCAATTTAACCTTATGTTGTAAATTGAATCTCTTGTTAAAAACTTTGTTTTACAATTTTCAAAAACTATTAAGCTAAAAAAAGCTCCATAATCCCTTTAATAAGCACAAAAAATATGCTAGCTATAGCTCGTGTCATACAATGATAGACTAATACATAAAAAGTTATTTGGATAATTATGATTAGAGATACAGTACTTGAATGTAATTGTTCAGTTCAAAAATGGAAACTAAATATTTTTCTTAATTATTTTGGTACAGGGAGCAATTTAAATTGCCCCAATATACTTAATGCATGAGGGCAAGATGTAACTTTAGTCCATTTTTAAAAATTCTAGATCATGTCTAATATACCCCTGAAAGTGCCTCTAGTTTGATATACCCTGTCTCTAAAATCTAAAAAAAAGAAAACCTTTATAACTTTCAAAACTTTGGTAAAACACTTGTTTTTAAAAGTATCAGTGAATTAAAAAAAAAAAAATTCTTGTAAATACACTTGTCTGATATACTTCCTCTCCTGATACCAATAATGTATTGTAGTTGTGAAACGAATAAACATTTTTTTATTTGCAAGTGTTTTTATTTTATGGACAAAAGTGCATTCCATTTGTTGTTAAATGCACTGCACCAAAAGGGTTAAACATATTTTGGCTGAAATAGATTGACAACTTTAATTTAATATATTATAAACTTTTTTTCTATTGAAATGGACTCAACATAAAAAAAACAAACATGTAAAATAAAATTTGCTGCTAATGACAAAAATAATATTCTTGTTAACCACTCTAAAATAATCAAATTTATCCTCTTTTGAGGGTTACTTTGACATTTTTTATTCATTGAGTTCCTTTAAATAAAGCAAAAGCATTACTTTGAACATTATTGATTTTTTTTGGCTTTGGTTATATGATTTTATTTTCTTGTTTTATCTATTTGACAGATTTTTAGTGAATCTGTTCTCTCTCTCTTTCTCTTTTAACAGGAAGTATTAGTCAATGAAATATTTATACCTACAGTGGATCTTTTGTCTGACCCCGATTATATTAATCAGACTATGTCATGGTTGGTAAGTGCTTTAGATTTTTTTCAAGTCTTGTCAAGTCATTTGTGACAAAGAAACAGATGTAATACACATTAGTGTATTGCATCTGTTTCTTTGTTACAAATAACTTGACAAGCAGTTATTAATGTTTTTCTTCTTTTCAATGAAATTTGACATTAACTTATATTAGCAAAAATATGCGCCCTCCACCAAGCACAAGTATTTCAGATTTAATGTTATAAAATATTAGATTAGATAGACTAACAAAACTAAATAAGAACATATATAAAATGATTATGCTTATTTTTATTTCTATATGAAATTATACATAGATTTGCTTTTAATACATTTGAGGATGAAACAATATTTTGAGAAGTCTCTGTGGTATTGTGACTAATGTGACCATGACATTGTAGCAAGCAAGTTCAAACTCCAGTTGCACTATTATTATATTCACCTTTGAACTAATACCCTTGAGAAAGGTATGAACTCTCTTATCCTCCAGCAATGAGTTAAATAGTACTACTGCTGTCAAGGATGGCTTTGGCATTAGATAACCCATGAAAGTTAATATGCCATTAAACAAAGAAATCAAAACCGAATTAGAAATCAATAATTGGCTATTATTTATTTAACCCAGCTTTGTTAAAACCAGTATGCAAATTATCCACTCCATATACTAAATAAACCTTTACTTTAAAGTGATATATAACATGCATTAATAACATGGGTTCTTTTGAGGCAAATCTATCTCGGACTTTAATGGAGACATTGGGAATAAATAAGATGCTGATTAAGATTAAATAGTGATTGTTTAATAATCATTAAGAATATAAAATAAATAACTAAGGGAATTGTTGTAATATAGTTACAGATAAATGTATAATCTCCATTATAATAAGTTAATTCTTAAAACCCTCTCATTTTATTCACTTTTTGAGATTTTGTTTTAGCAAACCACTTTAAAATCTTATAGATCAGGCTTTCACAAGTCAAAAAGTTTTTTTTTGTTGCTTTGAAAGGTTAAAGGGAATTAAATAAGTAAAATGATGGTTAAATTCATGCTTTGCTGAAATTGAATTTTTGGCTAAATATCTGTCAATGAATTTATTTTTATAGAGTATGTGAGTTTTATTATTTTGAAAGCTTTCAAGAACTACGACAAGAACTCTTGCAGGCCAAAATAGATAATTTATTCAAGACTTTTGTATAAAACTTGTTTGTAGTATTCCAAATATTATTTGGTGGTATCTCTATCTGGCCTGACATCCAACAATTCTGTATTTGGCAATATCCAACAACTGGCCGGATAACAAAATCTATATCACTAGTCCCCTCCTTCAAGTGGAAGGTATTTTATGGTATACCACCTACCTCAACATTATTGAAGTCCTGGTACAGTCTTCTCTGATGACAGTGACATTGTTCAGTAAAATAATGTACCCTGGCCACACTTCACAAGTTATACAGAAATGGTTAAAAGAATATGAAGAAGACTTCATTTCACCAAACTTTTCAGATTTTAATCGCACTGAATATGGAAAGAATGTGTAGGACCAACAAGTTCACTTTGCAGAAATTCTCCATATAACTTACAACAATTAACCCTTTTACTACAAAGTTTTTTTTTTCAAATTTTGGATAAGCAAAATTATCCTTGGAGTATGACATTTTAAGGCTTAAAATGAAATTCAACTGGGACACTAGTGTACCAGTAAGAGTGAAGGGGTTAAAAGATATGCTGTTAATATCCTGGTACCAGATCCCAAAGAAAATCATTAGATATCTTGTAGAATCAATGATTTATTGGGTAAAAGTAGGTATGTGGAGAGCCAATACCTTATTAAGTACATGGCCATAATGCTTTTTGTTTATCAGTGTGTATGCTTTGCAAATAACTGTTATTTATTCCCAAAGGTTTATAAGTTTGTTTTATTTATTTTTGACAGTGTAAAGAACCAACATTCAATAATGAAACTTTCATGACTGTGATAAAGACAACGGATTCTATTGAGGAATTAGAAGCAGTCAAAGAAATGGTTAGCCGGGACATTGCCAGATGGAGGACCAAAGATACAGGCGGCTCTGATGGTGACTGTTTTGCTCCTGCAATTTTCCTTTTCTAATTATTGTTTTATCTCGGTTTTATTCACAACTATCTGCTTGATAAGTTTTGTTGTTCTTCATTTTAGGCTCTCGGATGCTTGAGCTCACAAAATTCTCAAAAGCAGTTTGAGTACAAAACCTTCAAACTTTGATCCAAAGTGCAAATATCCCATCATTCCATTAAAAGAAAAGCTGTGATTTATTGATGTATTTATTTACTAAGCATAGATATGGCAGAAAGCTAGAAGTGATTAGTGGATGTATTAAACTTTTTATTTGTAGTATCTGATATGATCTATAAATCTGAAATATTGGGCTTTTGGTGCTTAATCAAATATCAGGTTTATAGTATTTGTTAAAAGAGCATTCACAAGTTGTAAGGGTTAAGTTAACAGTACTGAAACAATATTCATTAAAAATTTTGAATTACTCTTTTTGCTCTCATAATAATAAAGTATTTTAAGTTTTAATATATATTTAGACAGACATTCCTTTTGTTAAAGTGGTCTATCATGGATTAATCAGTCAACTGAATGTTCTCTTTCTTAGAGAAATACTATAAGCTTAGATTGAGCTCATGGCAGAACCCATTACAACCAGCAGGTAAGATAGGTCAATCCAGTAACAAACGATTAGTTTCTAAAAGCTATGGTTGTGAGTTCAATCTCTGTACTGGGCAGTATTTGAATATATTCAATAATAACACTCCTATCTTGGCTTAACAGTACTTTGCTCATAACTCTCTATTACTACACTGTCATTTTCATTCATATTCATTTGACATTAGTTGCTGAATCATTTTGTATGCTCCTAAGCTCATTTATTTGGCAAAAATGAAATAATAATAAACAATTCAATTTATTTATTAATCAAAAAGAAAGAAAACTCTGTATGAAAAGGAAAAGATGTTTGACATTTCATAATTCCAGTATGATTCTATGTTAAAAAATTAGTCATGTTGAAAATTTAGTTGAAAAATATGCACACATTAGAAATGTAAAAAATATATATATTGGGCTTACTGTGTATAGTAAAATAGTGTTCATCTCATACTATCAGGCTTACAGGTCCAGAGGGTTAAATGCAGTCTTGATCATATGACCATGATTTCTATCATGGAACCTATCAGAAACAAAACTCATTGTATGTGTAAGCATGTGTTTGTTTAAAACTTAATATTTCATTGTATGGTTTTGTAGTTTATTCATCTTTTATATGGAAGAATAATTCTCTCTTAAGTTATAGACTATGCTTTGACAATGAAAACAGCTGGAAAGTAATGGGCAATTAATTTCAGTTGATGCTCTGTAATATAATCTGGTAATTGATCTGAGAACCAATCTACATTTAATTTGTCTATAGTGGCAATAATGTTTTATAGAGTAAGGGAAAAAAAGAGGAGAAAATAAGTTATGTGCACCCTGCCTTCCCCCACACATGAATGAGGCAATTTACAATCAGTTATACTTATGATGATCACTAATTAATTTTATCCTTAAATGGTTGGAATATTTAATGGCAGATATATTATGGTCCAACCATGATTTTATATACATTATTATTAGCATAGTTTCCATCAAAACGATGGATTATTTATGTAAGGATTTATACTTCTGGCTAGGATCTCCATACAATATTCATGTATTCTACCTAAGATTAGAGTATCTGTCCCTGGCCTTCGTGATAGAATTAAAGTGTAGCATTCGTTTCTCTTCAGGATATATTTAGAATTATAATGATAAAATCTTTAAAAAAAAATTATAAATTTATAAAATTATTTTAACATACTTATACAACTTAAAATTCACAAAATTTGGACTAAAGAATAATGATACCAATATAATTCATTCACATATGTATTTACAAATATAAAAATCAAATAAATATTGACATAAGATTTGTTCAGTCTTGTATTTGTAGTATTATTATTGATTAGCTGAAATCATGGTAATTACTATTTAATTTAAAACAGTTTTGATGTAATCATCTTCAGCCTGTCCAGCTTTGCTGGCTAACCAGTGTTCCCCTACCTCCACACATGTTTGTTTTTGAAAGATCTATTGGTTACCAGGTTTGGCTGAAACTGTACCAGCCATTGAGCAACTCCACAATATTAAAAAACCCCAACAAAAACAAGCTCTAGAATACACATGTATTGTTGTCTTTATTGATGAAAATTACTCTTGATTCATCTGTGGGGTGGCATGTGTAACGCTTAACTCTTCAGCTCTAGTCAAGCAGAACTTCAACTATAGTGGATGGACAGCAGATGAGACTTAGTCACTTTTTTATCCAATTGCTAATTCCTTTGCTGCCTATATTCTTCTTGGGGACTAACCATGGTGGACAATGGGTGAATCCAGCCATTGCAGCCCTGGGTGACGACTCATCTGTAGCCTGATTGTTTCCTTGAATATATAGGGTCCAGGCTTCTGGAAAAGAAAACTGTTTTTCCTATGTTGACTCTAGGACTAAAGTACTTAAAAACATAATACCCTTGTCTACTGACCTGATCATCATACTAGAATCAAAAATTTAAGTTTATTATGAGCATTAAAAACTAATCTTTTTATCTCTATTAAGAAATTCTTCTGATTTTATCATCTACAAAAATCTGCCAACCTCCCTAACTTGTTTAGCTACCCTCTTGATACTACTATACACACACACATACATGTACATATGCATGCAGGCATACATACTTATATGCTACCTGTCCCCACACACACCCATCCAGATACGCTCGTACCCACATGCATATACATACATATATACTCATATGTATAAATTCTGTCTGGTTTTGAAAATGAAAACAAAACTTTTTACTGTATATTAGCAATCTGGTCCCACTACAGAGTGATGAGAAAATCTGTTATGGTAACATTAAGTGTCTGTTGTTTAGCCATGATTGATGTTACTATAATATTTTTCATTACTCTTTTTTAAAAACCTTTTTTTAATTTTATTACTGAGGAAGTACATACTTGATACTAATATGCAGAAACAAATCATCCAAACAGCAGGGTTGACTAAAACAGAAACTATTTTATTTTTGTTGTAGCTGCTTTCATAACAAATTTTGACCCATGTTTGGGGGAAAGAATGCTATTAACATTGGCTGGTTTAAGATGTTATAAAGTGAGTCAAGTTTTTTCTTTTTTTCTTTTGAAGCTATAAATAGTTGGATGGTACTGAATCGTGTATGTATGCCACATTGAATGTATCTATTTGTATTCAAAGTTTTAATTTTTGTCTTAATATTCATTTAATTTGCTATTCCAAATCATGTTCATTGTTTTTTGGTTTTTTATTTTTCAGATACTGTGATAAAACAAAACCTGAATAGTTTGCGATTTGTTCAGAGTGTGTGTGATACAAGAATAAATTGTCTTCTGGATGGCCAGACAGATCCTGATATGCAGAATGAGGCAAGTATCTTAAACAGTTATGTTTGGTGAGTTGTTGACATCATCAAAAATTATCTTGTCACTTGGTAGAATATTTTACTATTTAAATATGTGTGTGATTTATTTTAAGATCCCTTTTTTCCTCTAGCAGTTCAAAATCTTCATCAAAGGTAGTCTATATTAATAATTGGGAAGAGTGTGTTTGTCTCTCTTTTATACTCAAACAATTTGATGTAGAGTTACCAAATTTGATGTGTATACTTACTGGACCCAGAGGAAGGTTTTAACATTAAAAAAAACTTTAGTTCATGATTGGGGAAAAAAGAACTTTTATTGAGACAGGGAAGGGTCTCAAACAATAAACAGTAACCAAGAGGAAGCCTTGTTGCTGCAAGGTGTTACTAATCATACAGAATCTAAATTTCAAAAGAAAAATTAAATAATTTGTCTTACTAAACTAATTATTTAAATGAAAAATTTCTAATAAGGTTTATAGGTATCTCAAGCTAGTGATATAAAATAATTACATCACTATATTGCTTAGTTAAAACAATCCAAACAAAAAACCAGAAATGTTTAAATCAATAAATCCCTTGAGACTAACTTGAATTTTAAAAGTATTTCTCTAAAAATTGAACATTTTCATGGAATGATATTAACTTCATATGATCATATAAAACAATATAATTGGTAAATATCTTTTCTGTTATGTTATCTTTTTATTGACTATTATAAATGTTATTAATTTTGACTAGTATTTTCTTTAATCTTGATTTTTTTTTTTAGTTGATTTTTTTATTACAACTCACTCTAGCTGTCAATCTGTAAAGTGGAAACAGCAAATTAGAAATAATAAAGTATAAGCTCTTAGAGAGATTAGAACTTACTTCCTCTTTGATTCCAGGAAACCTGGTTAAATGCATCAGCTACTTATACTGATCTACAAGGAGAAACTCGTTAACAGAAGCACAAAGTTATCCTTTTAAACTCAAATTATTTTATCGTCGATAGACCAGGTGAGTTGTGCTAAAAAGCAACTAAAAAATGTCAAGATGAAAGAAAACACTTGTCAAAATTGATAATAATAGCTAACATTGCTTTATCTAAAAGTAAAAAGTTAACAAAAGATGCTACAAATATTTTATTTTTAAATACTCTGTTATGTTTTAGACATAAACTAATTTTTTCTATTTCAGGAGCCAGAATTCTGTAAAGCCCAAAATTTATTTGTTTTAACTCTTGAAGATATTCTTAACAACAACATTGCTCTGTCTGTCTTTATTGGTAAGAAAAAATGCTGTTTCCTACTTTTTACTTCTTTTGGAATTCGGATAGATATCAGGCTGGAAAGAAATTCCTGTTGATTTTTTATTGAAATATATTGTTGTATACTCATAACCATAACAACACAACGATTAAACAGACAAGCGAAAGCTTCTTTAGAAATATATGTACCTCTCACTTTATTTGTAACGTTTGAAAAGGGTTACTCAAGGTTTGCGTGTGAGAGGGAGCTGGAGACCAAACATAACTGCAATATATTGACCCCTACTCTTATGGCCGTCAGCGTTGTGTCTTTCTCATTCTCCAGGGCTGCTCAACCGGAGGCCCAGGGGCTCAGCTTTCTGCTGAGTGCTGGCTTTCTCTACCACATCTCGTCTATAACTCCGTCTCCAACTGTCTGACTTCTGTCTTGACTGAGTTATATAATAGTTCAACGCCCACTCAATCGCCTACTCAATCTTTGGAATGGCATGTTTGATCGTCATCCAGCAGAAATAACTGTCATGCAGTTCACAGGTCACTCTCTTCCGGTGCATCACTCTGAAGTGGGACCTTCACCTTGTCCCATATTATCAGCCAAGCTCACCTGCGCGATTTCCTCTCATAACTGCCATTGGAATGTGTCACTTCCTTCCGGTGCATCACTTTGAATGGCATTTTTAGCCGGGTCAAAGGTCAAAATGCAACAATATAATTGATTTATATTTGATCATTACTAATATTCATTTTTAAGATTTTTTAATAACATAATCTCAGTGAGTCCCCAAGTTATTAATAACTTAAGCATAAAATTCTTTTAGTTTTGAAGCAAAAAAAAACTGTCATTTCTTTTGTTAACCTCTTCATAACTGATAAACCATTTTCTGAAAAAGTTCAGAGAATAAGTTGGATAAGGTAAAACTCCCATACTTGTAACTAGAACCTTTTCTTTAGGTTTTGACAATTGTCACTTTCTCTGAATATTATTATAAAGAACCCAATTTTTATAACTGGTGATAGTCCTTTCCAGAAATGGTTTCATAGTATGTCTTCTGCAACATAATGCATGGGGACATTCAGTGAAATTGATCTATTTTGCTACCAGCTTAATGAGTGACGTATTTTGGTGATTGTGTTAGGTGTGATCTTCAGGGAAGATATGAGAACCAGAACAGGAAATGAAGATTTAAATAGAATATGGATTTTCTTTAGTTGATGCAGACAGATGAGCAAAGGCAATAGACTAGGTTTTTCAGTTTGCATAGAAAACAAAACATTGACATAATGTGATAGGTTTGGGGTTTTAGCTTTTTCTTGGCCCTTTTGAGCTACCATATGAAAGAATAACAAAAGAATTTCTCTGCCTTTTTCTAATGATGGTTAAATTTCAGTAACTCACTATCAGTGTCGACCTTAACATTTTAACATCTGAATAAAAGTAGAAAGATATAAAAAAATGTTTAATGACTTCTCTTTTCATCACTCAGGAAATGTAACGTTTGTTCATGATGAAAAGATGTTGACTGATTAAGAACTGGTCATATATGAAAATCATTGACATTGGGTTATGATTGTTGTATGAATTCTATTGCTGTTAGCTTAGAATTTTCTTCAATTGAAGTTAGGTGAGCTTGATTGTTGATTGAAGTTGGTCATCCATATGAAGGGAATTTTTGAAAATAAGATTCCATGACTGAAACAGTAAACTATTGCTGACTTTTCCTGATGCTTTATTTTTATGAAATAATTAAACTACATCAAAGTTAAATAAGTGACAAGATTTTTTTCCACCCTAATTGATACTACCTTTAACTACTGTGTTAGTTTTTGTTGAAAGTAAAAATATTCAATATGTTTGTTCATATTATTGGAAACTGTGCTGCAAGATCCATACGAAAAAGACTTATTCTGTAACCTAGTTTGGTCATGGGAATGCTACTCATATAGTCTGTCTTGGGCAGGAATAGCTTGGTGGAGCCCATTCCTTTCCAGGTCTACAACCAGTTTGAATTCAGTTTTCCTTTTCCTAGAATGTTGCTATACCGAGGTTAGAGAGCCCAGTCTTCTTTACTATTTATCTGTAGCTGGAGGGAGAATAGTTGGATTTATACCTTTCCCAAGGGTATTAGCAAAAAGTGAAATGCAAATAGCCCCTTTCAGGATTTGAACTTGAGTAACTGAGTTCCCTTCTTACATAGATAACTGTTACATTATGAGTGCCTCCATAAGAATCCATATAGGTGTCATTATATTAAAAAAAACTTATATTTGTATAATTGATTTACCTATCAGCTCCTCACTTAAGTACATATCAGAATTATTGTCTTTGATTCAATTGTCACTTCAAACAATTTCTTTTATATATTATCTCATTGCTGATATATACATCTTCATCATCATCATATCGCGCTGGTAGCATGGATATCCCTGACCCTCTCTCGCCACTCCTCCCTATCGTTCATCGCCCTAGGTAGGTCTTCAGGACAACAGCCTGTATCCTCACATAGCTGCTGAATGTACGTTCGAGCTGGTCGTCCTGCTTTTGCGCGGCCATGTGTGGGGATCCATAAGAGTACATCTCTTATGAGTTCATCTCTGCTTCTCCAGCAGTGTCCTGCATGTCTGGTTCGTCTAACTTGAATAGTTTTCGTGATAGGGGGCAGGTGGCCGTACAGTTGGTGTCTTGTGGGGTGCTGCTGCCAGGACTTGTTCAGGATTGCACGCAGCTGGCAAACTCAAAATTTTTGGACTAAACTATATTATTATTCAGTGTATATATTCTATTTGATGAATAGAAAATTTTTTAATGTTATATTTACATAGAGAGAAATATTTTTATTTTAGTTTATAATTTAGCTTTTCTCTCTCTTTTTTCAGAATATATGACCAGTGTTGGTGGGGAGCAGTATTTATTTTTTTACCTAAATGTTGAGGTAAGAATTTTATAATTATCATTTTTTATTTTTGTTTTGTTTTTATTCAAAAAAATCAAAATCAATTAAAAATCTAGACATGAATATTTTCTTATGGAACTTACATTTGACAAAAAACAGAACTTCATTCCACACATCAACTACATAAAAACAAAATGCAATAAAGCATTACAACTCCTTTGTGTTATAGCCCATACAAATTGGGGAGCTGACAAAAACACTTTACTAAAATTATACCGATCCTTAATTCGATCCAAAATAGATTACAGTTGCTTCATTTATCAATCTGCAAGAAAATCTTACTTAAAATCATTAAACCCTATTTATCACACTGGACTAAGACTGGCACTAGGTGCTTTCAAAACAACTCCAGTAGAAAGCCTAAATGCCGAAGCAAATGAAACTTCCCCAAGGATTAGATGCAACAACTTGGCACTAAAATACTACACAAAATTAAAAGCTGACCTCAACAATCCTGCATACATCAGCACCTTTTATCCCAAATATAAAGATCTTTTCCAACAAAACGAAAATTCAATTAAAACTTTCGGACTCAGAATGAAACCTATCTACAAGGAAGCAGCCTTACAAATAACTAAAATTCACAAAACAACTTTATTCCCCCCCCCCGGAAAATCATAACCCCCAAAACAGACTTGAGTCTCTGTAAATACAACAAAAAAAAACCACCCACCCTATAACATTCCAAGAAAAATTTAAAAAAATCTAAGAAAAATATCCCAACTATATCCATATCTTCACCGATGGATTTAAACAAAACAATGCAACAACCAGTGCAGACATCATCCATAGAAAAATTCAAATTAAAAAACATCTCCCAAGAGAAACCTCAATTTTCAGTGCTGAGGTCTATGTAATAAACCTGGAACTTGACCTGATCACTAAGAGCAGGACAACTAAACACATAGTATTTTCTGACTCCCAATCTGCCATAGTAGCAATCAAGGAAAAAAGAATTTAACAACCCACTAATAGCAAAATTGCTCACCAAATTAAACAATATGAATAACCAAAAAAAAACTATATTATGCTGGATACTGTAGCATGGCCAAATGCATGGAAATACCGACGACTTTCTTTAGTTCAGGTACAAAATGTTTAACTTTTTTTGACTTTTAGTTTTTCGACATGAGGGGAGAGAGAGACAATTTTTACTATGCTGACTGTTCCTACATCGTCCTTCAGTCAACTCCCCAGCTGAACTCTTGGCCCAGAGTCAGAATCTCAACTCACTGACCCAACAAACGCGTGGCGCATCCCGTAGACCACAACTTAACTGGCCTCGCCCAGGTCCGAATCTCAACTAACTGCTTTTTTCAAAAATCACCAAAATTCCCAGCCCATCACTTCCGGGCATGATGTCATTCACACCCCAGTCCCATTTCGTATCTGGGGTTTTTATTATGACATTTGTGATTGTTACATCCTTCGCGTGCGAGCGTGAACTGCACTCAATATGTGCACCTGCATGTGCACTAAGCCAAATAGTTCTAAGCCTAACCAAACCGAATGATAAGATATAACCAACGAAAAATGAGAATATTAAAAAAATTCTTCCGCAATTATATAACAGATACCAAGTCACATTGGAATCCAGGGAAACGAAAAGGCGGACTCAGCAGCAAAAACGGCACAAAACAATCCACTCGACACACACATTAAAATCCCTTTTACAGACTTAGAAAGAACCATAAACATTTATACAAAACAAAAGTGACAGAATTACTGGGATAACTTCCAAAACAACAAACTACACGAAATAATGCCACAAATAGGAAAATCACAAAAAAATCAAACCAAAATGTCCAGAAAAGAAGAAATAACGTTATCAAGACTAAGAATAGGACACTTATACATTACCCATGCATACCTCCTCAAAAAAGAAGAGGCCCCATATTGCATACCATGCCAGAAACCGCATACAATTAAACACATACTAACAGAATGTATCGACTTAAAGCCAATGCGACAAAAATATTACCAAACAACAAACTTAAAACAAATTTTCTACCAGATAAATCCTAAAAAATTACACGGATACATAAAGGAAGTTCACATATACAACAAAATTTAAAAACTTTCCTACAAAAAATGTTTAAAAAATACTTATAATAAATGTTTAAACAAAAATGTATTTAAAAAAAAAATACTTATAAAAAAAAGTTTCCACAAAAAAAAATACCAAAAATATAATCAAAAAAATAAAATACCACCACCAATTTATTTCAAAAACTCAGCCTGCATTAAATGACCCTTTGGGGTTGATATGCCATAAAATAAAGCAAAAACAAAAAACAAATATTTTCTTTGTATTTGCTTTTTTTTCTATCATGTGAGTAGATATTAATTTGACATTGGCTTCCTTGTTTAAAATCATTATTCAAATTTTAAAATGAACAAAGAATTATTTTAATCTTTTAAATTTATAGAAATCTCTCTATATACATTAATAAAATATCCAAAGGTAAGGAACCTTTAATGTAATTATCTAATAAACTTAACTTAGTCTGGCAAGTATAAGACACCTAATAAGGTGCTCCATGGAGATCTTTAATCCAATTTGTGCCATTGTCCCATTTATAGGACATTTACAAAAATTATTTTTACTTTTTAGATTCCACTCGTGTTGTATAAATGGATCAGAACTTTTTTTCACATATAATAGTTTTTTTTACCTTCAATCTTAAATTGTGTATTCATTATTTTTGTAGGCCTGATCAAATTTATTACCCATGTTATGGTCTGTTAGATTAACTTGTTAACCATTATCCCACTGCAGGGTCCCACAACTTGTTGCCCAACCCCATACTACAACACCACTGATTCTTTTGTTCGAGCTAAAATTTTTGGAACAAAAGAATTCATAAAACATAAAAAAAATGATTCTCTGTGAAAAGAAAAAAGGGCCCAAATAAATCCAATCGTCAAAATATTAAGTTGTATGTTATAAAACCTGATGTGGTAATGATATAGAGTTTTTATACAAATAGAATATATTCTTATAGCAATCTGGAAATATAGTAGGAAGTGGATGTAATCTATTCAGCAATAACTTGACCAAAGAGGGTCATGGAGTAATAGTATCTGTTAGGGTCTCATCATGGGTCAAATAGATTTGTTTGAGACAATGAAGTGTTTATCTTTTTAAAATGGTTGTGATTATACATTTTTGTGCCTAATATAATTGGAGATCATTATTAATTACCTGACATAGAATAACCCAAGGCTTGACATGCTGTAAAACCACCCAAAGATGTGACCAAAATAGTCAAAGAAGAATGGTTTAGTTTCTTTGTTTAATGGCGCATCAGCCTTCGTGGATTATGTAATCCTTGTAGAAGAACAGCAGTGATACTATTTAATCCATAGCTGGGGCAGAGGATAATAGGGGTCATGCTGAAAGTTAATGTAATAGCACAACTGGAGGTCTAACTCACTTACTTTGAACCCACAGCCCAGCACTTTGGCCATTATGCCATGGAAATTCCTTGAGGGAAGAATGAGGTTGATACAAGGGTTAACATACTGCAAAACCAAACAATCAATTAAAAAGGGTCATTGCTAATGTGACTAAAGAACATCTCCCCCCCCCTCTCTTATTCAATAAAATGGTATGATTAAAAGATCATAAGATGATGTGACCAAAATAGTCAAAGAAGAATGAGATTGATACAAGGATTAACATGCTGTAAAACCAAACAATCAACTAAAAAGAGTCATTGCTAATGTGACTAAAGAACATCTTTCTCTCTCATGTTCAATAAAATGGTATGATTAAAAGATCATAAGATCAACTAATGATATGTAATTGGATGCTGATGTAGATTTGGTTTTAGAGATGCTTATTTAATGTAATCAGTATGCAATAATTGTATTAAAGTCTTTCCCTGCCTAATTTTTGGGTGAGGGTTGGGAAGAATGGTCTTTGAAATAAAGAAATTTTGATCCATTGTTCATCCTCTCTTTCTTTATCCATTGTGTATCTATCCACCATAATAACAAGTTATTTTCTTTTTAGAATTTAATCAAGTTGAACACAAAATCAGGATCAAGTGTGGCATTATATATCCATACATTGTAAATTAAATCCTCCCACTTTAGAGCCACTTCACATGCTCCAACATTAAAACTTAATTTTTTTCAAAAAGAGCATATCAAACTACATAAGAAATTACCATGGTTCATTTAACTAAATCATAATCACTTGACAGATTGTTTTTATTTGAATCACTCTCTCCTTCAGGAGTAGTTTTGACACGTAGTTTAACAAGAGGTCCCATGTGTATATTTATGAGCAAGGCTAAAAATATCCCCAGTCTCCATAAATAGTTTCCCAGACATTGAACCAACCTTCTTCATTTGGTTCATTGGAGAGGTGCTACTGCAGGGTTAGAATCCACAGGGCTGACTCAGCTCATTTATTTGCCTTATCCTACCTAAAGACAAGAACAGGATTAAGGAAGATGAACAGATACTGTGTTCATCTGGGTTCAAAGTCAACAAGATTTGCAAGATGGGCGGATAACAGACCATTGTGTCTAAAACATACAGGTAATTTGGCACACTTCTCATGCAAATGTCCAGATTTAAAACCTGAGAGGCAACCATTGGGGGGCATTGTGATCTCGGTGGTTTGCAAAACTGCTACATGCAATTCAATGACAATGGCAACAATGGAGAAGAAGACACAAGCTGAGAGAAACAGATATCTTCGTTTTGTTTCGCCTAGAAATGTGACACTAGTGTTGGACTCTGACACACTCAAATATCTTCATTTTGATTACAAATATCACATTTTAATCCCAGGTAAAAGAGGAAAGTTGGATGTGCTTCTTGTTTGCATTAAATTGTTGTATATGATTTGTAATATTATTTTTATTACATCTTCTGTTGCCCTGTTGACTGGGGCTGTAGAGTATGGTGACTGCACCTTTGCCGAGGGGTAAGAGCTCCCAATGAGGCCACCTGTTGGCAACCTATAATGCTTGAGGATGGGGTCCTGATAACTGAGCAATCCATAACTCTACCACCAGAATGGTCATGTGACTTGCAATGCTCAACTTTGGCACTTTTTGGGCTAGACAAGTAGTGGAGAAGCCTGATCTGATTAATTAGTTGGTCATGTGACAAGTCCTAACGCCTTTATGATAATCCTGAATGTATTTGAAAAATTTCTCTTGTGGCAAACGACTATCCAACCCTTTTTATCTTAAAAGTGCTATAAGACAGTAGAAAAACAAGATTGAGTGTCCTGTATATGACATTAAATTGTAATTGATGGTGAAGTTCCAGTCATGGAGTTTGGGGAATATGGAGTACCCCTTCATTACTATTACTCTCAGGTCCACTCTGACCTGGAGTGGTAGTACCTATTATTCTTATCTATGAATCAAATAGAAATGCTTAATCATTTACTAAGGATTTTTTTTTCTTTTGAAACTATTCAGCTGTGTGCAAATTGTTTGTATTAGATAAGAATACTTGATAAATAGAATCACTAATGTTAAATAGCAATAATTGTAACCATTTCAAACAAATGAACTCTCATTTAAAATAAAGTTACCTTCAAACTATTCACTTACAAATCATTATATATATATATATATATACACACACACACACACAGTATTTGGCATTAAATAACTCACAAAGGTTGATATTTTATAAAACACCATCAAACCACCTTTGTATTCTTTTATATTAGATATATATGTTTTCTTTTCTTTTTTAAGCTTTCTTTTTAATTTTCTTTCTTTAGGGTTTCCGTGCTGCTGCTGAGGAGCAAATTTCAGCAGCCCATGAACAGAAGTTGTCTGAGGGAACTACTGAACCAGATCTTGAATCTTTACGGAGGGCAGCAATGATCATTTTTGAACAGTATCTCTCAGAAAAGGTACAAAACAAAATTCAGCAGTCTTCAACTATTTATCAGAAAGTCATTATAAATCAATTTGTCATATATCCTTTAATCCCCAAAATATTATGAATATTTTAAATCTTTTTTATTTTCCAAGATTTCATGAATTTCAAGGAAGCATTTTTATATCTTGAATTTTTGTGCAGTCAAGAAAATATAAAAGTTAGTAAATACATATTGAATGAGATTTGCTCAAATATTTTGGATTTAGAAATCTCAAAAGATGTTTTGATTCATATGGAATTAACATGGTCACTCCTTGATATATCTTGTGTGTGTATGTGTGTGTGTGTGTGTGTATATATATATATATATATATATATATATAAAGTTATATGGTTTGTTTATATTTATACATAAAGAGTGCTCAGTATCAGTGATAGAGCATATGTTGGTCTAATGACTGCATAAGAAATAAACTGGAAGTCACCAACCACTTTTGACTCAGTATCTATGCTACTCAAACTTATATATTTACCCAACCCCTTTAGATCTGCAGAACATGACACAAGGTCAGTTCTTTTCAAGCAGAGTCTAACAAATTTGAATTCAGAGTTTTGCTTCTCCTAGACCAGTTGCCATACCTAAGTTAAAGAGTCTGCTCTACTATTTACTCAGCCTGAAGAAGCTGAATGCATATCTTTCCCAAGAGTATTAACTATATTCAATGCAAACAGTCTCGTCCAGAACTTGAACTCGGGTCACTGTATCCATTTCCTATGACAATAACCATTGCACCACAAGTATACATATAAAGTTTGAAACAAAATCTTAGCAGTATAAGAAAATGAAGACAATATAGAAAATTGACATGAATCCCTATAAGGATAGTGTGACGTTGAATTCTACTCTGACCTTAAAAGATCGACATCTCGGTCATTGTCCTCTGTAGAAGGCTGTTACATAGAATGTGTATCGTTGATGGCAGTCTGGCACTTGACACTCCACAAAATAAATACCAGTCAAGACTCCTATATGATAAATAGACAAATAATGTGGTGGCTAATTCGGGGCTAGACTGATCTCAGACATTGGTAAGGGGTTGCCAATTCACTTTCACATATACCACCAAGTCCTTTGTCTTCCTACCCCCTCAGATCACGGAAGAACGAACTTCTAGGTTAGATAATATTAACTGTAGACAGATTTCCAAATCCTTTTGTAATGTTTAAGGAGGCAATAAAACGTTAGCGAGAATTAATGAAAGCGGTACGAGGCTGAGACAAGATACATGCACAAGAAGACAAATCAACAGAGGAAATAACACAACCAAAAGATTTCAACACAAGGGTGCATTTAAAGTATAACAAAATTTTAATATGCGACAACCAAACAAATAATGATGAGATTTAAGAAACAGTTCTTTTTTCTTTTCTCTTTTTAAAATACCGGCAATATTTAAGCCAACAGTAAAACATCAAACAAAAATGTCTCAACAGTCCTTTTTCTTGTTTCTCTTTTTTTTCTCTTTCTTTTTCTCTTACTTGAGTAAGAGTGTCTAAGCCGCCAAACTGAGACGTGTAGCAATGTTCATTCAATAAATTTAATTATTGGTGAAATAGAACATTTACAGTTTCTCTTTTTTTGAATATATATATAACTTACCAATATTTAAGAATTGAAGAAGGAAAATGGTTTGAGCTGTACTTATCTTTGATGGGTTTTCAATTTTCAGATTTTTTCTCTCTTTTTTTTTTTACGGTTGAGTGACTTTTCCCCCCTGGAGCTGGCTGAATTCAGCATGTTGCTCTTTTGCTGGCTTCTGTCCAAACTGAAAATTCTACTTCAAATTTCTCTAAAGTATTCTTTTTTGGCACAAAGGGCCAGTTCAGGCCACTGGATTAACCTTGACTTCTTTAGTTCAACAGACTAAAGGGCATAGGGTGCAGATAGCTTTGACCTCCCCTTCACTCTCTCTCTATAGCATACCATGTCACAATAGCTTCATTAGAAATGAAATTTTATTTCCCAATGATAAAATCTACATATGACAAGAATACTGTTTTCACAAGAATGCATATGACCTTAACTTTGATTTAATTAACATGTCTTTAGTAAAGAAGAAAAAAGATTTTTCACAACAAAGGTGAATAGAAAAATGAAACAAAACAACTTATATAAGAATTTTAAAAGTTAAAAAACCTGTATTCTTCTCTCTCTTGGTTTACAACTATTGGAATTGTTAACAATTGATTTAGAACCAATTCTCCAGATTTTGTTGCAGCTTTTTGCATTTACAGAAGAATCTGAGTTTTATCTGAAGTCAGTGTAATTTTATACTTCATTATCTTATGCTTGACTAAACATAAACGATCATAGTAAATTGAAAATACTAACACTAGCCAAAAGGCTGTTTTTGGCATCTATTAACCTAATAATAAAATTTATGTAACAACTTTAAGTGCAAATAAGGAGAAGTACTTTGTTAAGAAATCATAATGATTGAGAGCAGTGCAAATGTCGAGCCTCACACTATCATTGTTGGAAATTACTTTATTTTCTTAGAGCTTTTCAACAGTATTGGTCTAACAACAGTCTTTTGTGTCTTTTTTTTTTGTTTTGATAAAGATTAAAAAAGGTTGGTAAGAACAAAGAGAAAACATGATCAGAAATAAGGATATAGAGACTACAATTGATATGAACAGACAGAAATCTGATAATTATTGCAGTATGTGTGTATGCAGACTCTATATTGCTGTTGTACAATGGACTGAAAATAGCTTTATTCTCTAAGAAAATTTTAACACTATCATGCTAACAACTGTTTTGCTACATTGTGTCATTTTTGTTTTGTTACAGTAACATATATACAAGATTTGGCTTGTTTTGAGCCTAGTGTCATAACATGTTAAAAACAACCTTAGCTTAACAGTTGATTCGGTTTTTGAAAGAAATTATCATATCAGTGTGAAAAATTTCTTTTTTAAGGATCAAGTTTTATATGAATGTGATTATTCTCATTCTATGAGTGGGATTGTGATACATCATAATCCCACTCATAGTGAGAATTTGTATTTGTGAAAAAGAAAAAGATGATAATTTTTTTTTTTTTTTTCCCCTGGTTTATGTTACAGGCAACATCTAAGATTCGAGTTGACCCAGATATCTGCCGGAGAACAATGCAAAATATTAAAAGCAAAATGCTGACAGAAGATGCTTTTGATGAAGTTCAAAATAAGGTAATTCCCTGCCTCACTGTATTTGAATATACTGCTGGTCGAATTTTCAAGTGTTATGATGTTCCAAAAGCATCTACTTAGCAAATTTTTAAAATATAAGAATTAGCTTTGAATATACTTCAAAACGGTAAATATCTTTTTTGAACTTTTTGCAGGAATGACTAACTTAGAATATTCTTTTAATTACAATTTTCACCTAAATATCCAACTAGTTAAAGGTGTGTTAAGGTTATTAAAAACTCAATTTCTCTGGTTTCAGTTTGAATTTTCATCATTGGATTTATAATTTTCTGAGAGATCAATATTTAATCAGATTAGGAATATTCTATATAATTTTTTTTATTAAATTAATAAAAAATGAATTAAAACTGAATGATTATTCAGCTTTTATTATCTATGTACATAATGGACTGTGATTTTTTTTTTCTTTCTGTGTCTGTCTAACTTGTGAGGATAAAAATGTGCACCTTTCTTAAGATTTGTGTCACTCCCCGATTTTTCTGCTTAGGATCAGTGTTGTAGCTGTACCCATGTAAATCTGATAAAATATAGCCTTAAAAAAATTAATTCAAATAATCATCTCTATATTTACGTTTAATTTTTCCCTACTTTATATTTATTTTTGATGGAGTATTATATTTTATATTCTGCAAGACAATAACTGTTTTCATCTTTTATGCCTTAAAATAAGTATGGAATTTTCACAAGTACAGACACTATACACTGATTTGAAGTAGAATGCTAGGAAATTACAAAATTTTAGATAAATAATCCCATTTTACTCCTGTCAGCTGTACATGTAGAATATACCAACAGCACTTTTTCTATGGGTTAAGACCCCCTCCCCTACGAGTGTCCTGAGTATAACACCCAACTGCATCTGATGGTAAGGCTCCAGTCCTGAAGTTTTCAGCCCTGTTGGGACTATAGAAGACATTGCCTGAATCTCTGCAGAGGAATAAAAACCACTCCAAGTGGGCTGGATATGACAATAGGCCATCTCTGCTGAGGCTCCAGTTTTGAATCTATGGGGAATGTGGAGTATCCCTTCACTGCCATTGTGACTCAGTCCAATCTGACCTGGAGTGGTAGTACCTGTTTGGGTCATATCTGTGGGTCAGGTAGAACTGTTTGACTATTCAACTGTGTGTAAAATTATTGATATTAGATTATATTGTTAATGTTACATAGCAATACTTGAAACCATTTAACTGTGCAAATGATTGAGCAATGTTAAATTGAATTATGAGTATTGAAAAGCAATACTTGGGACCATTTAACTGTGTGCAAATAAAACTATTAGTGGGGAATACTGGAAACCATTTAACTGTGTGCAAAAATTGAATCATTGGTATTATATAGAAATACTCGGAACCATTGGACTGTGTGTAAATGAATGAATAGTATTGAATATAATTATGTGTTAAATACCAATACTTATAACCATTTCACTGTGTGCAAAGAATATTAACATTAAATAGAATTATCTATTTTAACAATACTTGAAATCGTTTAACTGTGCTCAAACAAATTAGCTCTCCATTTTTTGATAATGGGCTTATCTACAAACTATTCACTTATAAATCATGTGTATATCCATTTACCTGTGTGCAAACAAATGACTGATGTTAAATTGAATAGTTAGTGTTACATAGCAATAGATGAAATTGTTTAACTGTGTGCAAAAAATGAGTCCTGATTTGTTTAAAAATATTATCTCCAGAATGTGTTTACAAATCATATATATATATAAACAGGATTTGACATAAAATAACCAACAATGGTTGATATGCCATAAAACCCAACTAACCAACTTGGAGCTTTGGGGAATGTGGAGTACTCCTTCATTGCCATTTCTCTTAGGTTCACTCTGACCCAGATAAGTAATACCTGTTAGGGTACCGACTATAGGTCAAATAAAACTTTTCAATCATTGACTAAAGATTGTTATTAGTTATTTGAAACCATACATCTGTCTGCAAATTATATTACACTGGAATACTTGATAAGTAGAATTATCAATGTTAAATTGCTATACTTGAATCTATATAACTGTGTAAACAGATGATTAAGATTAAATAGAATTATTTGAAACCATTTAACTGTGTACAAACAAATGAGCTCTAGCAATTAGTTTAAAAATAAAGTTACCTACTAAGTATTAGCTTACAAATCACACACACACACACACACACACATATATATATATATATATAGTGGACAAAGGTGTAAATGAGTGAATAAAACTTCAATCTACAAATAAAGAATTTTTATTTCTTTAAATTGAGTGAAAAGTTTGTTAAAAAACAGAAGTTGCAAAATCTTCTCTTATAAACAAAGACTATATTAGTCAGAGCATGAATATTTTTGAAGAAAGAGTGAAGATTCATGAATGTAATATAGCGGTTTTTGTTAGCCTAATCTAAAGGGATGCCTTTGGTGTGTAAAAGACCTTGGTGTGAGTATGTGATTATATGAGAGAGAAAATGTATTTATGCATTAAAAATATATGCAGCTGCTCTTGAAAATTTTTCATCTGCAAGGAACAGATGGAATAGTAGTACAAATATTTTTAATGCAATAAAAATGTTAACAAAGATATTAGTTGAATTTTAAAATAGTTAAGTGATATTGAAATTAAATGCATTCTTGAAAAAAAAAATGTAGATTTCCATTCAAAAGAAATTAGCCAAAAGGTTGTGTAGATATAGAACAATTCCATACCTACTTAAGAAATATTTATTTCTTTGCTTATTTACACAATTGAAGTAGGCTTGAAATTAGATTTAAAAAAAAAAGTTGATGATTTACCTATGATTCTAATTGGCTAAAAGAAATTATTTTTAACAATCTAAGAGGAAAAAGATTTCTTAGATTATTTTGGGTTTTGATCCTTCAAACTTTTCACAGCAAGTTAGATATTATCATCTGTGAAGTATCTCAAGAAATTTCAATTTAGTGAGTGCACTAATTGGTCAATAAATGTAAAGATACAGATACAAAAATTACAGCTTCTCAAGTTTATTTTTTGCACAAAAATTAACTTTTTTTTTTATATAGAAATCAATTTATTTTCTTGTATATATTTATATACACACAGGATTTGGCATTAAATAATCCAGAAAAGTTTATAAAACACCAAACAACCTGTCATTTTTTATAGGAACTATGCTAGTTATATATATTAGGCTTGTTTTGTCAATAACATTTGCATTAAAATCTTGACCACTGACAGTTTCTTTGCTTCTGATCTTCACAGCACCATAGAATTTACAAAAACAAATTTGAAGTAAAAAAAATAAATTTCAACATTTGGTGCTTAATCACCAGTCATTTATCAGAAAATGAATATAAAACAATTTATCATAAATCTTTTCATTCCAAATGTTAGTGACTAATTGGCTGGATTGCGACATTGTTGCGAGTTTGAACTCCAGACATGCTATTACGTTCACTTTCAGACTAATACCCTTGAGAAAGGTATGAACTTCCTTATTTCTCCAGCTATGGGTTAAATAGTACCACTATTGTTCTTAAATGGTTGTTTTGGTATTAGATAATCCACAAAGGTTGATATACCATTAAACAAAATCAAATGTTATGAATATTTTAAATCTTGTTCATTTTCTAAGATTCCATGGAGTGTTTTTATATTTTGAATTTTTAAAAAGTTAGGAAATAGATATCTAATAACGAGATTTGCTGAAATATTTTATTTATCATTTAGTACATGAAAACAACAACATTGGTTGAATAAATCCTACCCATGATATCAAAAGTTACATAAACAGCTATTGTTAATAGAGAGTGACCTTGCATGACATAATAATAAGCCAGCTGGACTAGTTGACCTATGTTGGTAAGTTTGGTTATCACTTAGTGTTCCCTACTTCTGATCTTGGGTGCCAAGCTAATTCTAGTAAATGATTACTTTTGAAATAATAGTCTTAGAGTGTAGCTCCGAAAATTTAGTCAGTGAATAAATGTAGAATTGAAAGGCAGAACAAGCAGCCAGATACCTCTAGTGAATCAATCAGTCTCCACCATTCAAAGAGACAATGAGTAGCGCATTGTATATGCAAGCAGAACGGCGGACGTAAATTTGGGTTCATTTGATTAGAAAGGTTGACCAATGCTTGAGGATGCTTATGCAAATTTAGCAACTATCCCTGGCTGCATAAAAACTGGTGGCGAGTTGGTCGGGTGCAAGATGAAATGTGACGACAAAGCCGCATGGAGTGAATTCTGTTCGTGGTAACACCAGACGGAAAGAAGAGGAAAGAGACAAAAAGTGAAGTGTGAACTTGTTTCTGTTGTCCTATTTCACGGACGGCATTGTGGACTTTACTTTTGACTCCCTATATTTCCAGTTAATTTTTATTTAACAATAAACTGAAGTTCTTGATAATTTCAAATGAACTTACTATTCTGGTGTATTTGCAGGTGTTTCAGATGCTACTGGGGGAGCAGTACTATGAGGGCTTTTTGCAGAGCACTGTGTATGTGAAATTGTTGGCAGAGCTTGGCTTGTTGCCTGACAGCAAGAAAGATGATGGAAGCACGCTGGATGTTGATGATGGTAAGTTATTCAAACTGTTGCATGTCATTGTTACTTTTCTATATCTGCCTTGGCAATAGTGAATATTATTATATCATTATAACTGAATATGTGTCGTCTTGACTGATTATTGAATGCATCCATATTAATAAGGAAGAATTAGTTTGTCTATTCTCTATACACTGTCAAACAGTTTTTTGTAGAGCTACAAAATTTTAGATGTATTTATTGAACCCAGGGAAAGGTTTAAACATTTTTTTAAAAATTTTTCTTTACGAGAAAAGAATTCTAAGTGTCTTTAACAGTAAACATTAATTAAGCTGCTGCAAAACATAACCAATCATACAAACTTTAAATTTCCAAATTTAAAAGAGAATTGTCTTACTAAAGAGGTTATTCACATTTAATTAAACATTACTGATTAGGTAATTCTTAAAAATAGATATAAAATATGCAGTATCATTATTAGTGCAAAGCAATAAAATCATTTTTGTTTGTTGCTGCTTAAAATGGTATGTCATAGCCCTTGATTTTTGATACCTTTTGGAGAAAAAAAGAAATCTTGTAAGTACTTTCTAATTAAATTTCTTTGATATTTTTCAAATATTTTTTTATCTAAAGAAGTGTTGACATCCTGGACAAACCAGAATAAAGGTCAAAATCAAAACATAGAGTTAATATACTTGTAAAAATGGGTCTTCTTAAAATGACAATCAATCATTACTAAAAGTTTCATGATTAATCAATGATTCTCTAATTCTCAAATAATGGTTTTATATATATATATATATATATATATATATATATATATATATATATATATAGCAAAGCTCTTCAAATGAATTGAGCACTCTGGTATCCAGTAAGGTATAAAATGTAAACTAATGAATGCTACTACTTAATACCTTATAATTCCCGAGCTGATGTTGTACGCTTGTTGGCTGAGCGGTATGATATTAAGTCTAATATAAAGTTGGGCGGGTTTCGATCCCAGCTTCAAACATCCTATGTGTCTAGCCACACTGAAGAGTTGTGATACAATGAAACAGTCTGGCTGTGGATGACAATATATATACACACACACACACACACAGTATGTGTGATTCAGAAAAATTCATATCATTTTGTAATCTAATAACAATTCTTGTTTATATAATCTAATAACAATGATATTAATATTCTAATAAAAATTCTAATTCAAATGATCTCAACTTTTAATATCATGTGTAAAAACAACCTAATTCTATGTTGAATGTTTTATTCTTTTCATGTATAGAAATGCTATTCATTTGAAAAAGAAAAGGTGTTTAAACATTAAACAGAATTTTGAGTTGTTTCTAAACATGCTGTTAAAATTTGAGATCATTTGAATGAGAATTGATCAAGTTATTAGATTATGAAATTATATCAATTTTTCTGAAACACTTCCTTCTGTGTGTGTGTATGTATATATATATATATATACTCACACATTAGAATAATGAAACAAATTGACTTCATCTTCATAATTTATATATTGAGTTTTACCTAAGAAATAAGACTAACAAACAAAAAAAATGAAACATTACAATATTGATAACCTTTAACCAGTATTTCTTTCTTATTTAGATATTGAGTATTCAGATAAAATATTGTTAATTGGTAAAGTAGCTGTCTCATTAAGACAGGCTCAGAGTTCCAGAACCTTATTCTATATTTCTAATAGATATTGGTTACTAATAATCATGGAATAACAACCCTGGGAGTTTCAATAAAATCAACAAAAATTAAACTGAAAGAAATAGTGGGTGTGTGCAAAAGTTTCCAGCATTTATATAAGTAAATGAATATATGTATATACTAGTTATTACTTGTGAAAAAATTCAGATATGTTTGAATTTCTATGAGAGAATCTTTCAAGAAACTAAATAACATTTATATATATTTGTTTGAGTTCTTAACTTACCAAACATTTATTGTTATGATGACATGAAGTTTACATGTCTTATAACCATACAACAGATTTTCCTATTACTCTGCTTGGCCATGTCTTTGTAATGGAATATTCTATTGATGAAAAAAAATGTCAATATCAAGCCAAAATGAATAAGAATTTTTTCTTATTTAAAAATGTAGAAATTGGTTTGTAAATGCTATTGAGAGATATCCATAAAATTTCATCTTTAAGTTTATTTGTTTGTTGTTTTTTTTATTTGTCTTTTGTTTTTTTTTTCTTTCAAAAAATATTAAATTTAAGAAAATTGTTACGTTGAGTAAACTATATAGAATGAGAGACATTTGTAAAAATGTACAGTATGTAGAGTTATTTACATAGTTATTTCATTGTTGTGGCATAAGCATATGGTGCACCCAGTGTGACTCAAACTCACTAGTAATGGTCTGCTAGTCTACCTTGCTAACCATTACACCAGGCAAGGCCCCCAAAATTGTTTACATCTAATGGTGAAAAAATGGTAAAAATTTGCATGAGAGAATTTAGTTAGGATTCAACTGATGTAACATACTTTCATCAGAAAATATTTTTTCATATGTATCTATATCTGCTACATTTAAAAATAATTTTTATTTATTTATTTTATTTTTTTTTTTTTCAAAAAATTTCTTCAAAAAATGGGATTGAGTAAAGTCATAGTCTAGATTAAAAGTGCAGTAAGGGTAACTCAAAGTCAAACTTTTCTTTAAAACTTTATTTTTCTGATGCAATTATCATTGGGTAATGAGACAAGTTTTGGTAAATGAACCAAAGCCTGGTCTGTTTACCAAAATGATGTGTCATCTCTAACAAATGATTTTAAGTGCATACAGGTTGTTATCAGTTTTCAAATTTGATTTTTCTGTAACATCCGTTCAGGTGGATGTCAGTATTAAATATTATCTTGATGTTTGCTGTAATGAACATTGTGACTTTAATTCTTTGTTCCTCTGTCTGTAACTTTTGATAAGATGAATATGTTATATATTTGCACTCTACCCATGACAGAAGTATTTCTTTCCAGCATTTCTATTATCAGAGTGTTATATCTGTACCTGTGGAAACCTATTAAAAAAACAAAAATTAAAAAGTGAAAATAACTGTCTATATGTCTTTTTTTTTATCTTTTGCTTTTTTCCTGTATTTATTTGTGAGGAAGTATTAAATCTCATACTCATCAAAATAATTGTCTTCATCTACATGTTTTATATCATAGTTTTAAAATAACTGTGGGATTTCTACACATACAGATACTCCACTCTGATTGTAGTCAGTAAGTAATCCTGTTGGAAATTATGCTAACTATACTAAATACAGCTAGTGTAATGTCACAGAAAAAAGGGAATTTGTGTGCCAAGTTAAAACTTCAGCTGAGGTTGTTTGTTTTAATTTGGAAAAGGCATGAATCCATCTTTTCTTTACCAGCTGTGGGTAAATAATAAGAAAGATTAGTTTTTTTTTTTTTTTGTTTTTTTTTAACCTCGGTAAACAACCACTTTAGAAGGAAAACTCTGAATTCAAACCCACTATCAGTACATTATAGGTCAGCATGACAGAATAAGGCCCATTGCTCTCTACATTATACAGACCTTGAAAAAGTAAACTGAGAAAAGGGCTGAAGAGATGCTGGGGATGTTAGGTTATAATATTTGCTTTTAAAAAAAACTTAAGAAATTGTGTATGATAAAATAGATAAAATATTATTTTTCTGATAGAAAAATATCAAAGAAAAAAACAATGATTTGTATAATTAAAAATTTTCTTTTGTAAATTTAGGGATAGATTACCATGTATGAATCTTAAACTATTTGGTTAAAGATCAGTAATCATTTACTAAGCTTACCATAATTTGGCACAAGGCCAGAAGTATGGAGGCAGTTCCTGTGGCATGTTGGACTGTGGCCTCAAAGTAAACAAGTTCAAACTCCAGTCGCACTATTACATTCACTTTTGGATTAATATCCTTGGGAAAGGTATGAACCCCCTTATCCCCCCTCCCAGCTATGGGTTAAGTAGTATCATTGCTCTTATACAAGGATGGCTTTGGCATTAAATAACCCACAAAGGTTGATATACCATTAAACAAAGAGACCAGACCAAAAGTATGGAGTATCCAGTTAGAATCAAATTCACTCATAATGAATTCTTTGTCTAGCTTGATAGTTATTATACTACGCAAAGTAATTTTTTGAAGTTTGTCTATTAAAAATACTTTTTACAGACTAGATTATTCTTTGTGATTATAATCAAGTTCCAATATTGTATACTTTTTTGTCTATACAATGGAAATAAAAGTTAAGGTTTATGCTAAGTAAGTAAAATTTCACTAATGAGTATATTTTAAATATTAATAAAATAAAAAAGAATGATCTGATTTTGTAGGTCTATTAATGTAACACAACAAAAAAAGAAATAGTTTTTTGTTAGCACAATAATATTAAAATACTTTAACATTGAGAATAGAACTGTTAATGAACCAAGTTGTTACTTCATTATGGTGTGGAGTCTATTTGTCATCACACTGGTCATTATAGTTACTCAGGGGAGGTAACTAATAAATACTTATATATCTTATATATTTGCAATTTTACATTTTTTTATTTGGGTATTACTTGACACTGAATTGAACTTAATGGCTGCCAAAGGAGGGCTTTTAACACGTGAATAAAAATCAAATATCTGAATGAATATCTGCTTTATAGTAAAGAGTACATTTTTGCTTATATAAAAATTATGAATTGCAATTTATATAAAAGAATAAATTACAATGTAAGAATAATCAATTCAATATACTATTGTGTTTTTATTAATTATGTATGTATTCTTGTGTTTTGTTTTTGATGTCACTGATGGTCAGTTTTCTTTTTCTACAGTTCCTCGGATTATCTGGTTCCAAGTAGGTATCACCATAATTGTTGGAATGTCTCTATCTGCCAACAGTGTTGTCTCAGTGTATGTTTTATTGTGGTGGTCACTAGTGCTGTATCTTGCATTGTTATTGCCCTGTGGTCTGCAGCTGGTTTGGGACTGTGATAATTGCTTTTAGTTGTTGTTTTTAATGATATCCCACCCCCACTCAGCAGCTAGTCAGTTTTGCATCTGATTAATGCCAAATAATAATATAGTTTTCACCTATAGACTGCTGACCATATTACACAGCCAAGGTTTCCACCAATACCAGCATTGTTATTGTTTGATGTTGCTGATGCTGATGGCGATGGCATGCACTGTTAATTGTTTATTTATTTATTTTTTTTTTTTGTGTTAAATTTTTTTTTTTTTTTTTTTTGTCAATTTTTTTTATCTTTGTTCAGTTTGCTCATCCAAGTCCAGTTGTCCTCCTACTCTTCTTCCTACTAGTACCACCACCACCATCACCACCACCACTACTACTACTACTACTACTACTACTGTGCCTGTAAGTGCATCTTTCTTTGTCCATCTTTTAACCAGCAGCAATTGCTCACCATTGCTGAAGTGGAGACAAACCACTGTGTGTGACTGATGTCATCAACTGCAGCAGTAGTTGCAACAGCTTGAGCCATAAAGTATGCAGCAAAGGAGTGTTACTCTTTAAGAAATTTTCTTTAAACTTTCTTACTTGATTTGCATAGGCATAGCACATTGATGAAACTGTTATTTATTTAACCAATATAAATTGGGTAACTTTTTAAAAAATATATAATTGGATTCTATAAAGTGTGGGGGGGGTCTGGTTTTTCTTTAGCTACTCTTTGCTATTAGCCTGTTGCTAAGTGAAATATGACTGAGAATCTTCTTTCAATCTTCATGCAATCTTATTTTTTAGTATTCTGTAAGGAATAAGTCAATATTTAATTATATTGCTTAGGGTGAAGTATACTACATATGGTCAATTTAATGAAAGGTTTGTGTGTGTGGGAAAGCACAAGAAATTACTTGGTCCCTATAAGTGTCAGTCTATTACAACCCTCTCCTTTGATGCAATGTGGAAACGATGCCGCTTACACAATAGGAACCCCTGTGACCAGTATACTACACATCATCAATTTAATAAGAGACTTATGTGAGTGGAAAAGAGGAAGAAATTACTTGGTCTCTACTAGTGTCATACAAATGTCAGGCTTCTACAGCTCTCTTCTTTGGTGCTGCACAGTTGGAATCTCTGAGACCAGACTTACAGTTTAGTTATTTTTCTGCATCCTGCCTGAAGATGAAAGTATTGCTGAAAGAGAAGAACTGATACCATTCTCTAATTTCAGTCTGAAGGCCAGAGAGTTTGTTAATTTTGGGGTCTCATTCATAACTTATGGTCAGTTTAACAAATGGGCCCAATTTGTGTATGCGTGGACAAGACTAAAAATAGACCCAGTCTCTGCAACCAGTGTCATGCGATACAAGTTGACCTTATTTTTTCTACATCCTACTCAAAGACAAGAACATAGCTGAGAAAGATAAACAGGTATCATACTTTAATCCTAGCCTGAAGGTCAAAGTCCATTAGTTGTAAGAAATAGGTCTCTGAATCTGGAAGTTAAAAAAATAGTTGCTTTTATTTGAGATTAAGAAGCTGACATAACCATTGATATTATTGTCACAAAATCCTTAGTTTATAGATAGCCCAGTGGCTGGAGCTGTTGAAAACACTGACTCCATCTCTGCAGAGTAGTAAGATTCCCCCCACCTCCAACGAGTGTCCTGGATATGACAGTAAACAATTTGATGGTGAGGCTCTAGTAATGCTGGAGCTTTGGGGCATGCGGAGTACTTCTTCATTGCCATTCCTCCCATGTCCACTCTAGCCTAGAGTGGTAGCACCTGATAAGATCTGATCTATGGGTCAAATAGAACTGTTTGACATTTAAACTGAGTGCAAACAAATGACTTATGCTAAATTGAATTGTTTGAAATAGAACTTCTTATTAGTCAGTGCAACCTCCCCCACTGAAAATTAGATCTTAAAATTCAACTGATACACATGTATATATTGTATTTCTAATTCTTTTGATCAGTCATGTCTCCAAATCAAATAATCAAATATATTTGCATGCTACTAACTTGTGTTACCTTTATTGTCCACCATTGATACTCTTAAGCCTTTAATTTATTCCTGTATATTCTCTTGTATCTCTCAAATAACTAATGAATTTTAAGTCATATAAAAATTTCCTTAAATGTTCACTAATTGAATCTATAAGTTGTCCTTAGTTAAGGGTGGCTGGAAGGTACCCTTTTCAAGAGCTACTACACCAAGGTATAGGGGAGGGTGCTACTCCATTCCCTGGAATTGAGTCTATAAAGTAACATATATATATAATTATTTTATTGGTGGAGTATTGAAATGAAGCTCATTTTTACAACGTGGATTTTATCATTGGTTGCTATCTTTTTTTCAAACTATTACCAATTGTTAATAATCAGAAATTTATTAGTTAAATTTACAGTATCGGACAAAAAATCGACAGAAAACTGAACACAGTAAAAAATGGCACAAATTTTAATGAAATTCCAATGGCTTAGACACACTTAGGAAGTGATTATTTTCCTTGATTATTGTTGTCAAAATTCCCTTAGTTGTAGTGAAAAGTCATTATTATCTAAAAAGGAAGTTCCCAAAAATACCAAAAAATAGGAACTTTCTGCCAGGGATCAAAGTGTAGTATCAGTATATGTGCTGATTTTGAAAACTATAAGATTTCAAAAGCAAGATATAGAATACCCAGATCTAAAGTTAATGAAACACTTGACTCAAATTTAGATGTGTGATATTTCATTTGGTTCACACATCTAAATTTGAGTTAAGTGTTTCATTTATCCAACTTTCCACATATTTTTATCATACTGTTAGATTCACTACAGTATAAATGGTTAAATAAAATACTGATCTACAAATTAGTAAATTTTATTTCTTTAAATTGAATGAAAAGTTTGTTGAAAATACCAAGTCTTTTCTTGTAAGAAAAGATATCAATTAGAGTGTAAATATTCTTTAAATATTTATTTCAGGAAAAACATTCATGCATGAAGCAGTTTTGTTAACTCTAAATCTATTTAATATATTTTGTGTGTGTAAAATATGTTAGTGTGAGTATGTAACTATGTATGAGAAAGTGAATCTTGCATTATTATACAAGCAGATGTAGCTAGAATTTTCATCAGCAAGTGAAGACTGAAATTAGAGTACAAGCATGTTTATGTAAATATTTTCATTCAATTAAGAATAATTAATTGATGATAAAATTAAATGCAATCTTGAAGGAACAGAAAATTAGATTTTCTCTCAAAAGAAATAATTAAAAGTTGTGAACAGGTCACAAAATAAATCAATAAACCTACTAAAGACGTACTTATTTTATCACTTATAAGATTGAGGTAGGCCCAAAATTAGACAAAAAAGTTGATGATTTATCTTAGATTCTAATAAGATAAAATATGTATTTTCAACAATCTAGGAGGGAAAAGATTTCTTAAATTATTTTGAATTTTGATTCTTCAAATTTTGTGTGGCAAGTCAAATATTGTCTGCAAATTTCAAAGAAACTTTAAAATGAGTGCATAAGCTCTGATTGATCAATAAATGCAAAAATACAGATATAACAATTATAGCTTCTTGAGCCTATTTTTGCACAAAAATTAATACTTTTTATTTAGTATGGAAGTCAGTTGATTTTCCATAAATATTTATACATATAGGTTTGACTAAATTAGAGAGACACTTTGCTTCTGCTTATTTTATTAGTGATTGTAAAGTCTTTGAATAAGTTGTTTAACATCTGGATGGAATGATTTAAAAATAGCACCATGTTTCCCCATGTACTTTCAGCCCCAGCTGGAGCCATCTTCAGAGGAACGAACATTTCAAATGACAAGCACAATAAGTCGTATGCATTAATTTAAAGGGTAGGAGGAAAAACAAGTAGGAGGGGAATTTATGAAAGAACTTTATTGGAGGTCAGAGGGAGAATTGGCAGGAAATTTGTTAAAGGCATTTCAGAATGTGGTTGCTGCATTCAAAATTGATCTTGTTTAAGGGACATTTGTTAATCTTTAGCAAACGAAAATCCAAATTCTTAACTGTCTATATTAGCTTTAAGAATTTGGAGTTTTTGCTTATTTTTTCTCCGTATAATATGGAGGAGAATTTATGTGTGGGTGTGTGTAATATATAGTTTTAACTCCTTTAGTTAATTTATTCAATTTTTACAGATACTACTCACTCATCCTGGCTGAAGTTACAGTATAAAGAAATAAATAGAAAAACTCAAACTGGTCATTATAAATAGATTACTTTTAAAAAAAAGTCTATAACTCTTATTCTAGAGTAGTAGATTTTCCTCAAATATTGTTAATAAAATAATTCATGGAAATTTATGCATTAAGAGATTTCAAACTTTGGTATATATTATGTTTCATTCACTCACATGCACAAAATCTAAGATATTAAATAGTCAGAAGCTACAACCATATATCTAAAATTCAAATACCTATACTACATCAATTACTAAGAGTGCCACAAAAAAAAGTTGGGCAATTATATCACTCCAGAAAGCATCTAACACCTGATGTATTTTGTACCAAAAGCTAGATTTTCCTCATGATGGAATACCATTATCATATATGAGCAAGTTCCTCTCAGCTTATTTTATCTATAAGCTGCTGAACCAGTTGTGTGACCTTGTGGAAGAGTATTACTTCTCATTATTTCAGCCACTTTCATATCATTTGACTGTAGCCAGTTTATACCTCTTTTATGAAAGATATTCAAATAAACTGCATTCATTGATTCTACCATTTTGAGAATTTCCAATATGGACTGGTTTGGCTATTCCTAATGAGCAGAGTTCGATTCTCTCTGAAACTTTCCTACATCAGACAAATGTTCCATTCCAGCAACTTCTTCCTTAGAAGATGTGTACTGGAGACCAGACTCCTTCAGAAAGGTTTTCCTTCCAGCTACAACCTTGGATTTTTTTTAAGTCCAGGGTTAATAAGTATCTTAATCTGTCTTAGTTTGGATACCTGCCTTGTCTTTTTTTGATACATCCTTACTCTGTTCTTCATTTTTGTAATCCTTTGCTTTAAGTGGACAACTGGCATTGTTTACGCTTATTTTAAGTATTGAAAAATCTTTTAAAAGTTTATTATTGTTATAGTTTAGAATTTAGTAAAAACTTGGCATTCTGTTATCAGGAGTTGCATAGTGCTAAAAGTCCAAGTGTGAGAGAACAGCCTCTAAAATTGATCAAAGGACATAAACAGATAAACAATTTTAATATAGTAGTATATAGACTATAGATATTGAAGGAACATGATTCCCTGCCAAACAAAGTATATTAGGTTCATAAAGGGAAAGGGGAGAGGCAGGGTCATTTTTTTTTTTTTTTTTTCAGAAATAATTTTTCAATGTTCCTATTAATTTAAGAGTTGGTTTTGTTTGTTTTGAGATATAGTAAACCTCTTTACTGCAATCTTAGCTCCATGCTGTCTGCAACCTCCACTTAATCAAATGCATTCTCACCTCAGCTTTTGTTGTTTGCACAAACATTCTTCTGGCACCCACAGTAAACACTATAGAAACTGATGACATCTACTCTCCTTTCTTTCTTTTTTTTTAACCAGCCTTTGCCTCCAAGCAAATAATTTTTTTTTTTTTTTTTTTTTTTTTTTGCTGGTCAGGAAAAGCTGATTTTTTTTAAACACTAATAAACCCTTTCTTTAGATTTTAAAAATATTAATTTATGGTTCAGTTTTAGTTGGTTGTCTTAATCAAACATTAAATTCTAAAAACTCTTTTGAAATGAGAGCAAAGCAAATATTGTGTTAACAGGGTATATAGTTTTTGGTAAAAAGCTATGTAAACACAAGTAATTTTAGCAGTTTTATCTCTTGAATTATTGTTGATTGGTCACTTTTAACAGTGTAGCAACTAATGAAGGGCTACTGCTGGTATTGTGTTGTTAGGTATGGTTCCACTTTGATTTGACTGTGTTGGTGTTTTCACAACCATCTAACCCTCTGCTCACTCTGTGTTTTGATCAGAGAAGGTTGCTTGATGAAGTCACTGAAGTAATGAACAGGTTGCCGGCCAGTGGTGACATCAAAATAATTCTTCAGCACAAGAGATACAAAGTAAACATGAGTTAGAAATGTAACAATTTTATATATATCTTTTGCTGTATACAGTGGTCTCAACTCTTCCCATTACTGCCTTAGTTGAGTGATACTGAAATCTATAACGTAATTGTCAATGGTCTAGTAAGTCAAATCTTTAGTATTCAGAGTCTAGCGCTAGGTTTCAAGTTAAAGGGATTTTGCAAAGCAACATGAATTCCAACAGCGGTGGTGGTAAATTTTCTCTCTTTCTTCTGACGCTGACTTCAACTGGTGAGATATCAAAAACTATACCTTATATTAAGACTAATGTTCAACAGACATGGGGGTTGGGTAGATAGGGCAGCTCAGTTATCTCTTCATCCTTTCATGTCAATCTTTCATTGTCAAGTTTTCTTTGAAACAGCTTTTCAAAGTTGGGGGACTGTCACAACCACTTTTTAGTGGTCAGATAGCTGAATCAACCCTCTGAACACCAACTTTAATTTGTATCTCTCACCCATATCTGGTTCTAGCAGGGTCTTAAAACTCCCTTATTCTTCCCACTCTCTCTATATTCAACCTAGCCCTCATCTCTGGTACACTGACTGCATCTCTGCAAAGGAGTAAGTCTCCGTCCCCAACAAGTGTCCAGGATATGACATTAAACAATCTTATGGTGATGCTCTAGCTGGAGCTTTAAAGAATCCAGAGTATCCCTTTAATGTCATCACTCCTGGGTCCAATCTGGCCTGGAGTTGTAGCACCTGATAAGATCCTATCTATAGGTCAGATAGAACTGTTTGATATTTAAACTGAGTGCAAACATTTGACATGCTAAATTGAATTGTTTGAAATAGAACTGTTTGATCAACTGTGTGTAAACAAATGATTGATATTTAATTGAATTGTTTGTGATATATAGCAATACTTGGAAACCATTTAACTGTGTGCAAATGAATGAGTAATGTTGAATAGAATTATTTATGTTAAATAGCAATACTTGAAACTCTTTAATTGTGTGAATAAATTGAATTATTGGTATTATATAACAATACTTGGAAACATTTGACTAGGTAAATGAATGAATAGTGTTGAATAGAATAATTAGTATTAAATAGCAATATTTGTAACCACTTCATTGTCTGCAAACAAATGATTAATTTTGAATAGAACTATTAGAGTGAGATAACAATAATTGAAACTATTTAACTGTGTAGAAACAATTGCAATACTAGTGTGCAAACAAATTAATTCTAACTCATTATAATAAATATGGAATATTCAAAAACATTTATCAGGAAACTTGAAAGGATCTTAATAAAATTATATAGACAAAATGTGTCTTTATCATTTAATCGAACATGCTTAAATGAAAGTGACTGCTGCCCAACTACACACACACACACACACACACTCACACATATATATATAGAGAGAGAGTGAGTGAGTGGAGTTTTTAGAAGTGTACATAAAATAAGCTTTAAAAGTCTTAGAAAAACAAAAATACTTTTAATTCACTTTATATATAATAATGATGATTATAAAGTGGAATCATAGATAAGATATTGTTTAGATATGTATATGAAATAAGTTCAGGAGTAAAAGTCAGTAAAAATCAAAATATCTTTGATACACCCATATATATATATATATATATATATATATATATATATATATATATATATATATATATATATATATATATAGTGGAGTGATAGTCTTTTAATGTGTATATGAAACAAACTTTAGATTAAAAATGTATAAAAAAAATTAAAACCTTTGAATACTTTTGATGTACTAATAAAATCAGAAAGATTGTCTTAATGAGACAGGTAACAGTTTAAATTTTCAGTACTTTTTAAAGATTTGTTTGCTTAAGATTTAGAGAAATTGGGCTGCTTAATGTTAGTTATTATGTTAATTACTCTGCTCTTTACTCCTTGAATATATATACCCTTTTTACAATTAACAATGTTTTATTTTTTGTTGCTTTTTCTGCTTAATATAATTTTTCTTTTATTTAAAAATCTATTTCAGTCCATAGTACCCTACCAATGCTTTAATGTGCAAATAATTAAATCAGTTTTTATAGTAATGGTTACACTCCTTATTAAAATGTAAGTGATAGCCTACCTTAACTACTGGATCTCACCTATTCACTTCTGATGTTTTAGTTGGATGAGATCGAAAGGATGTGACTGGGGGCAATTGCTTAACTGCTTTTTGTATTTTATCTTCAAATTTGAACACTGATTTATGAACATTTTTGTTTTTGAAAGCTCTCAATTGAATTTAGTCATGTATGTATTTACCTGAGCCTTGGGCATGATATAATGCAAGTTCAATTTTTAATTAGTTTAACAAGTTTGAATTCAGAGTTTTCTTTCTTAGACCTATTGCCATACTAAGGTTAAAGACCCTACTTTGCCCTACTACTAACCCATAGCTATAGTTGGCTGTATACTTTTCCCAAGGGTATTAGTACTATGTAAAATACAAACAATCTCATCCAGGATTTGAACTCTGGCTATTGTGTCTGTTTCCTATGATGAGATAACCATTACACCAAGAGCACTTCTCTTAATTTAGTCATGTAGTCAATTTAAGAATTCATTGAATAGTTAAAATATCATTTTAAATAACCTTAACATTAGAGAAACAAGATTGAGACATATTACACTGGACTAAAGATGATGATTGATTTATTTCTGAAACCATAAAATTGATTAAACTTAACCTCGTAAGTCAAATAAATTGTGCATTTGAATACTTTTAAAAAATTATTAGCATTACTATAATTATTGATGATAAATTTTTATCAACTGGCAGTTTATGTTGTCTGTGATACCACTAGGATTTATTAAACAAATACATGAATAAACATGTATGTTGAAACTGAGGAAAAAATGTCCATGGTCATGAATTAATACAAGTACTAAGGGCTATTATGTGTATGATTAGAAAAACAAATGATTTTAGCTATTGAATATTTCAAGATGAAATGTTTGTTGGGGTGGAGAAATGAAATCTTAACTCTTTCACTACAATATATAAATATACACTTTGCTGTTGTGATTCTTAGAAAATCTTCATTAGATGTGGTCATATATTATTTTAAGGCTGAAATACTACTAACTCTGAGTGCCTCAGAAATATTTCATAATATCACAGATTTATCATTGGATTTCAATCATATGGTTTAAAATTAAAATATGATTGCTACAACTAGTTGGATGCAATTTTGTCCAGTCTTGGATTTTTAGAATGTATTCTTCTGTCTATTATTCTTTCGGAAGAATTTAAGATATTTTCTTGGTTAAAGTTATATTTACAGTTTCATCTGAAATAAGGTTCTATTGTGGATATTGGTGTTTTTAAAAGTAGATAGCATAGCTCCTTTAAAAAAATGACATTTTTTAACATTAAACATAATAATAGCCATTTAAATCTTAAGGGGGATCAGTAGACTGTATATTAGTAAAATTTATTAATATTCAAAATTAGCAGATACATCTATTTAGATGAATTTATAAAGTTAAGATTTGACCAAATATTCACCTTTTTTTCTTCTTTCATCTTTTTTGATTTTACAATCAATGTAGAATTATTATAAATATGAAAATGGATTTATATATCTGAGTATCTTTCAAAATCAGAGCCTGTTCATAAAGAAAGGTCAATATTTGTATATGCATGTCTGTAAAATTAGTTTACAAGGGAAAAAAGTTCTAAAGCATGTTATTACTTTTATGCATGAATTGTTGTAATTATTATGCTTTCTCCAAATAATTTAATTTCAATTGTCCATCTTTAACTTTGTATTTGGAATCATTGTTTGAATTCTATGTAAATATGCAGGCATGTATTTTCATTATTTGAAAAACAATTTTATACTAGTTTTATTAATATTTGAAGAGTTTAAATTAATTTGTTACTGTTGACTTTAATTTTGATCAATGTTATTATTTGTTTTATCTATGATCAACAAAGGCTTGGGCCTATAAGAAAAGGCCTTTTTGTAAATCTTTGACCTTCAAATATAGATCATATTTCATAACAGGAATTTAATCTTTCCTACATGGATAAACATCACAAATATAAGCAGAGGTTTAATATCATTCAAAGATATGGTTTTGTTGTTCACACATTTCAGACGGTACCTTATCTGATTTTTCTCAGGTGTAACATGCTACTTCCCTTGGGAAAAAAAACACTTTTTTATAGTTTCTTTGGTAGTGCAAAGCTAAAAAAAGGTCTCTAATGGATTTTTTTTAAACAGTAACATTTCAAACTAAGTTCAATTTGTGACACTTGTTGTTCTACAAAGACAAGAGACATAAGAGGAAGTGTTTTAAACAAGGAAAGAAAATCAGAACTGGAACAAGATGTATTGCATGCAATGCTAAAAGTAACATTATTCTTAACTTTAAAAAAATCTTCTTTTAGATATCATTTTTATTTTAAACTATCAAAGAGGGATACCAAAAAGAGTCTCTTTCCTTAAAGAAATTGCATATTCCATCTGAAGAAGACCAGGAAATGTATCTGCCAAAACATAAGTAACAAAGAGTTCAATTGTACAAATAATCCTTTGAAAAGTCATCAGTGCTATTATGTAATCATTAAATAATACACAAAAACAATTACAATAATTTTCTTTAACTGTTAGCTAATATTATGATATCAAACTAATGAAGTCAAATGCATTTTTTCTACTTGGATTCATATTTTTGACATTAGGAAACAAAATAACCAAAATAAACTTAAGTTTATATCAAATGATGATTTGTTATGTTTTATCTTTTAGAGAAGTTATTTTGTACTTGAATTATATTTTTTACTCTCTGATTTGAATTGTTTGTTGTTGTTTTTTTCTCCTATGTATCCTGATGATAAAATTGTTTCATGTTTCAATTTTCAGCTGTACTTTTTTTGCAATAAAACTAAGGATTTCTTTATTATTATTATTATTATTTTATTTTTTATGCTCTAAACTTCTAGGAAAGACTTTTTTCTTTGGATATACGTATTAAAGAGTAAGGATTGGGTTTGTAGTCACTCTTGCTCATGTGACCTGGTTAACAGATGACAATTTTTTTTATAACCTTGAAAAGGTTATAATTTGACGCAAGCCTTAATCTTGTCTTGTATCATCTTGCATAATATTTCACAGAAAGAAAATCAGAGAATCTGGTCTGAAACTTTTCCAAAGCAATGATTGTAGAAACTGTTATTTGTTGCCTTTTTCACCCCACCACCACCACCATTTGCTGGTGGTTATTGTTATTAGAAATGGACACAGTGAACAACATTTGTTACATTTGGGTGTGAATGTTTTTCATAACCTATTTAGTTGTTCTAGGTTCTTTATTTCAAATCTTAGTCAAGGCTCTTTGTAGTTCACAATGCTAATACCCTCTTAGAAAAGGTATGAATCTAACTATCCTCCAGCTATAGGTAAATAGTAGGACAAACTGAGGCTCTTTAACTTTCGTGTACCAACTGGTCTAGGAGAAGGAAAACTCTTAATTCAAACCAGTTATACTCCACTTAAAAAATTGACTTTGTGTCACTTCCTGCTCATGCCAGAGTGGTTGGGTAAATTTATACATTACTTTTTTTTATTATTGTGGCATGTAATTATGACCAGAGATTTATTTCAAATACAATAAGTTAACCAATTTAGAAAATCTTTCCTTGATAAAGATATTTAGTTGAGCAGTAAATATAAGATTCTCATACCATCTCATGGCTGCTAATAATTTTGCTGTGCTCTACAAAATAAAGGGTACAGCAAAATGGAGTTTGTTAAATGAATTATATTCAAAGTTATTTATATTCACTTCATTCTTACTAATGTCCTTAGGAAAATGATTCTTCCTGTACTCTGTCCTGTCACTACCTATCTTGACAAAATGTCTTGTAGTCAGAATCCTATGATAGTTGTAGAAGAGTGTATGAGTGAATACTATGGGGAAAACCACTAGCAACAAAAAGCTATTATGCCCACAATTACCTTGCCAGATTCCAGTCAAATTTATGTCTTTAATCTATTATTTCACAAATAATGAAGACTAGAATATTATGGCAACATGTGGAGAAAAAAAACAAGAGAAACCATAAAAATTAGAAATATCTGCATAAATTATATAAGAAATCTGGTAAAGAAAACAGTGAAATGTGAGGGATATTGTCTAATGAAGTATATTGAACTCCCTTATATTTTCTCTCAATATCAATCTTTTCTTGTGATATTGCATACACTTGTGTATAGGTTGAATTTTGTTGATCTAATTTTTAGACAATAAACTGTTGTCTGTCTATATGTGAGTTGTAATTTTTTAAGATCAAAATTCAAACTTAATGGGAAAGAACTAACTTATGATTAAAAAAAAAATGAATTTCATAAATTAATGATTTTGTAACTGTAGATCAAAAGTCCACATATATGCAAGATCAGCTGAACACGTCTTGGTGTAATGGTTTGCTAGTTCAATTAGCAGACCAGTGTTAGTGAATTTGATTCTCACTTGGTGACCTATATGCCTGGCCTTGTGCCACAATAAAGCTAAACTTAGTAAAAGCATACTGGACTGCAATTTGCAGTGAGTGAGTTTGATCTCCAGTTGCACTATTATGTTCACTTTCAGACTAATACCCCTGAGAAAGTTCTGAATTTCCTTATACCCCTGGGGAGTCCTTGTAGCATAATAGCTAAAGTGCTGGACTGCAGCCTTGAAGTAATCAAGTTTGAACTCCAGTCATGCTATTATATTCACTTTCAGATTCATACTCTTGGGAAAGGTATGAGCTCCTTTACCTCACTGCAAAGGTTAAATAGTATCACTGTTGTACTTCTACAAGGATAACTTTTGGCATTAAATAACCCACAAAGGTTGATATGCCATTAAACAAAGAACCCAAACCAAACTTTATCCCTCACCCAGGTATGGGTTAAATATTACTACCTTTTCCTTCTACAAGGGTGGCTTTGGTATTAAATAACCCACAAAAGTTGATATGCCATTAAAAATAGAAACCAGAACAACTTAATAAGTTATGGGAAATGTTCATACCCAAAATTAACAAATGTCTTTCACTTAATGAAATCTTATTTTCAAGATTGGACATGGACTTTTTTTTATGGTGGAGATGCATTAAGGATTAATTGATATTTGAAAAAAATGTGTCATTGATAAAATTGATTCTGATTAGCTTTATTCTCTGTTAGAAGAAGAACAATATACTTTTTAATTTAGATTTTACAAGTGTTGTTTTAACTTTAGAAAAACAATATTTTCTCTAATTCAATCATTTATTGAATCATTGGGTGAGGATGCCTTTGATAAACTTTCTTAAAAAAGATAATAAAAAAAACTGTTATTAACCTCACCTATACAATAATTGAAAATTATCTTATCTTGAATTGAATGAGAATGATTCAATCTAGTCATGCTTTTATGTGATTTATAAACAGATTTTCTATATTCAAGTATTTAGTTTCAAAATGCTTTTTCCCTTTTTTTTCTTTTTTAACAAATTTTTTTCTCAAAAATATAGAATATTTTAAATAACCTTTTTAGATTTATAAGCCTTACTTATTCTTTACACTTTTTTCTCTCTCTCTCTCTCTCTCTTATTGGATCCCTTCAAATCATCTTAGTCTTAGTAATTTTTCAATATTTGTTCTAAGTTTTGGTCATTTTCTATTCTGTTGATACATCTACTTTTGTACATGTAACAAGTGATCCTTATGTTACTAACCAACTCAGATGATGTTTAATCTAACTTTTTAAGCATACACCCAGATGTCTACATAAGAAATTGGTAAGCAAATTGGTGTGGTATTTTTCTTTTTTTTTTCTTTTAGTTTTTGGTCTTCCATTATTTTTTTTAATGAAGTTTAACTTTATTCTTGTTATTTGGCTGCTTGTCTCTCCCATTTCTTTCTGTATCTGCTTTTCTCTCTCTCTCTCTCTCTCTCTCTCGTTAAATGCAAATTTGCCTTCTCTTAGTATGTTGCTAACTTGTTTTTCTTTTCTCTCTTTCTTTGTCTCCCTCCCTCTCTCTCTTTCTCTTTCCTATTTTTTTTCTAAACATATGTAAGTCTTTGTCTCGCTGTCAATCTTCTATCTACATGTCTGTTTCTTTATAAGGAGTGATTGAATTTATATTGAAAAATTTTATGGATAAAAGTACAAGGGCATGAGTTACACAGTTCCAACTAAATTCACAGACAGTTTGACTGTGAGTGATTACACAGAAAATTTGGAGTTTATAACTTATATTTTTCCATTCTTGAAAATTGAAGATTATAAATTTTTGAGAAAATGAACAAGATTGTTTATCATTCATTCAACTGTTCACTTTTCAACTGTAAGAAAGAGTATCCTTTTTCAGTGTTACCACTGTTGAAATTTCCATTCCTCTAATCAACAAATACTGGAATTCTGTAGTACTTTCTGATTCTCTCAGCTTCAGCATTTTAGAGGAGGTAATTTTATTCTTCAAAGTGTGAAGCTAATATACCTTTAGTTTCAACCACAGGTCAGCCATGGTTGGTCTATGGCTCAACACCATAAGTGATATACAAATTAGTCAGCACTACAATTAATTAATGGCCAACATGTCTTAATTGACCACTCCAATTGATGTGCCTTTGATACCCAAGTAGCGGATGACTATGACATATTGTTCATTTTTCTCAACAATTGCTGACTTCAAATTTTCAGTATAATCATTCAAAGAGTTGAACTGTGTGACTGGTGTTGTACCTGAGGCTATGAACATATCATATCAGTCACCCCTTGTATTTGTCTATCTGATGTCTTGGTGTTAATCTGTTTCTGCTATTCTTTTTCTTCTTCCTTCACTCTAAGCATGTTTATTGATTTGACTTTCTTCTCCATATCCTGATATAGGTTTCAGGCTTATTTCCTCTTCTCTTTCTTAGTTTCTCAAAACTTTTCCTTGTCTTCTCCTTCTACCCTCTCTCTATCATTTCTTCACTGCTATTATTCTGTGAGATGGCAACATTGTCTTGACACTCACAGCAAGATTTGCATGACTAGAAGTGTTGGGTATTCTTCATCTATCAATTTTTGGTATAATCAGTTCTGTGGTGCTGTTTGAAAGGTAACTTCTAGTGTTTTGGTTAAATTCAAAGTGTAGTATCTGTTCTTAATGGCTTGATATCTGATACATTCCTAGTGTGGGCACTTTGAAACATCACCCTTTGTTTCTGTGATGTATCAAAATCCCTATATCAGTAATATATCAAATATTAAGCTGATAAGAACAGATATTTTACTTTGCTATTAGTCAAATGCCAAGAAAGGATTTATCTACCTCTTTACGAGAGTGAAATACAATAAAGTTAAGTTTACTATTCTCTCCTTGCCCATTCAGCTGGAGCTGTAGAATACACCAAATGTTTCTCTGTGGAGGGGTAAGACCCCCCCCATGAGTGTCCTGGATATGATACTAAACAATCTGATGGCAAGGCTCCAGTAATGTTGTAGCTTTGGGGAATGCGGAGTACCTCTTCATTATCATCGCTTCTAGGTCCACACTGGTCCAGAGTGGTAACACCTGATAAGGGTCCTATCTATGGGTCAAATAGAACTAAACTGGATACTCATACTAAATTGAATTGTTTGAAATAGGACTGTTTTGACATTGAAACTGTACTATGTTAAACTGAATTGTTCAAAATAGAATTGTTTTTGACATTTAACTGTGTGTAAACAAAATCTATAATTATACTAAACTGAATTGTTTGAATTAGAACTGTTTGACTAAACTAAATAGTTTGAAATAGAAATGTTTTTGACAATCAAACTGTGTACTTAGGCTAAACTGAATTGTTTGAAATAGAAGTGATTATTTGTATAAAAATGGATTTGACATTGAATAACCTACAAAGGTTGATATGCCATAAAACCCAACCAACCAACTGTTCTCTCCCCAATTGTGGGTAAATATTAGGGCAGTCTAGTCTCTTTAACCTTAGTGTGGTAACTGGTCTAGGAAAAGGAAAATTCTGAATTCAAGTTCATTGTACTCCACCTAAAAATTGATGTTGTGTTGCATCCTGCTTATGATGAAGGGGTTAGATAAATATATGAAAGGGTGTGTTTACTGAGGGTATCTTTGCAAAAACAGTAGTTTTCTTTTGGGATGCCTTAACCATCAGAGATTGACCATGACCGTACTGCTTGGTTTGTCATAGGAAAGATCTGCAAGAGAAGTGGAGACTAAAACTGAATATCAGCCACAATTTGCTCCTTGACCAAAAGGCCTTGAAGTTGCATCTGAAACAGAACCACAGAAATCAGATTTTTCCTTTTTTTCCCCTTTATGCTTATAGAGAAATAAAAAATAGTTGCAAACAAGTAGATTTGTTAGATTAATGGAAATAGCTTCATAAGACATTCATCAACTATATAATTTTCAATAATAGGATTTACATACTTGAAAGACTAGTAATGGACAAAATGACTTTGGGAGATATGTTGTAAAGCTGAGATTGCTATTTTTGCTTATTTGGTCATTTTGGTGGAAAATTACCCTATAAGCAGAAGTTTAAGCTAGTTCCTGTGAAGGCCTAAGTGGAGCCTTTAGTCTCAATGAATCATAGATTTGAACTATGTATTTATTGAATCATGATTTAGTGAAACTACATAAGAGAAAAGTGTTGATTTATTCTTGATTTTTATGTAACCTGACCATGAATGTATGTTGCAGTTTTTATTATAGCAATAAATACAAGCATAATACTGAACTGTGCTTTTGAGAGGATTTATGAGTAAACAAACATCAATAGAAAGTTTGCAGTCTCCTGGTGATAATGAAAATGTCAATTTTTTGTTGTTATATGTTTTAATATTCTGATGACAAGAAAAAAGTTATAAGTCTGGTTAGGAAATTTTAAGCTACATTTTAGTTAAGTTAAAGTAAGGTAAGGGTTCAATTTAGCATTATTCCTACTGTAAGTTGAACCTTCATTAAAAACTTAAAAGGTTTAAAAAATTTTAGAAATAAAATTCTAAAAACATGCCATTAGTAACAACAGAAAATTTGGTGGCCATAGCTCTTGCATTTCTTGAGTTATATGATGATAGAAAAAGGGACAAAAAAGTCATTTGGTGGCTTATGTTAACATTATTTAAATCTGGAAATGAAAGTTTGATTGTTTCATGTTAAGCATATATTTTAAAATTGACCTTATGTCACATTCTGTTTGTGTGGAGGGGTTGGATAAATGCTTATATGTTAAGCATATGGTATTATTTCATGTGTTTTCTAGTCAATTTTACATTTAAATGTGTGTGGTTTTATAGATTAGCTTTACAAATTTGGTATATTTGTCTCTCTCTACAAAAACTTCAAAAAGTGCATGCATTACTTTGGCTGTTTCTCCCACAGATAAGTTGATTGACATTAACCTACTTAGTGTGTTTCTATTTTAAACCAGCTAACCAATTATTTTCTCCCAGTTTGTTCAACCTTTTAGGAAATTATACTTATTAGATTTTTTAATGATGTATTATAAAATGATTAAATATATCATTTTTGTCTATGGGTGAACAAAAAACTAAGTAAATAGCTTGGAATATACTTTCCTATAAGAGTAGCTTATAGTAAGAAAGATTAGGTTAGGGATTTTTGCTGGTACTATTTAACCCAGTACAACTTGTCACATTATTGACATAGGAGATGGGTAATGTCAAGTAATCATCATTGCTCTGGGAGATGCCATCAAAGAAAATATTTGATATGGCACCATGACAACTTAATAGGTTGTGGGAAATATCAACATCCAAAATTTAACAAATGTCTTTCATTTCATGAAATCTCATTTTCAAAATAGGATGTGGATTTTTTTGCCCTTGTAATGGGAATGTATTAAGGGTTAGTGTTAAAAAAAATGTGTCATTGATGAAGTTGATTGTGATTAGCTTTATTTTCTATTATAAGAAAAATGTACTTCTTACTTGGGGGGGAAAATAGTTGGAAAACTTTATTCATATTGCCCAGTTGGCTGGGGCTGTAGAATACACTGACTGCATCTCTGCAAAGGGGTAAGACCCCCCCACCCACCCAACAAGTGTCCTGGATGTGACATTAAACAATCTGATGGTGAGGCTCCAGTAATGCTGGAGCTTTGGGAAATACAGAGTACCCCTTCATTGCCATCGCTTCCAGGTCCATTCTAGCCTGGAGTGGTAATGCCTGATAGGGTCCTATCTATGGATCAAATAGAACTAAAATGCGTACTTATGCTTAACTGAATTGCTTGAAATAGAACTGTTTTGACATCTAAACTGCATACTTATGCTAAATTGAATTGTTTGAAGGGAACTGTTTTTGACATTGAAACTGTACTGAATTGTTTGACTAAACTGAATAGCTTGAAACATGAATGTTTTTGACAATTGAACTGTGTACTCATGCTAAAGTGAATTGTTTGAAATAGAACTGATTATTTGTATAAAAATGGATTTAGCATTAAATAACCTACAAAGGTTAATATGCTATAAAACCCAACCAACCAACTTTAATCATATTGAGATTTTACAAGTGTTATTTTAACCTTGAAAAAAACAATAAAGTATAGAATGTTTTCATTTTATAATAAAATGAGGATTAAGAATTTAAATCATTCTGATCCTCTTTTATACTTGATTTACATTTTAGTCAGTTTTATTTTGTAACCATTTTAGGAATTAAGCTTGCTCAATCAGAATTGCTCTTTACTGTCTAAACAGGATTAGAGAATAACAAATTAGATTTCAGTCTTTGGTTATTCATTATCAAGAACCAATAATTTTAATACCTAGCCCCAGGGAATGGCCTCCTTCCAAGGTAGCACCTCTCATTGCACTTAGACAAATAATATCTGTCCCTGATGCCTCTTAAAAGGAGCTAACCAGTTTTTTGTCCACAATCTCTCATCTTACAAAGACCTTGTGCAATATCCCATTCCCATGAGTGGGTAACTATTTAGATCATCATGAATATAATCTGAATAAAGAAACTAGGGTGGTTTTATTTTTATAGAAATATTTTAGAACATCCCTCACAAATTTTTCCTCTTTTAAGCACTTTGATTAAAAAAGGAGAAACATGGGGGTGCCTAGTGAGAATCAAACTCACTAGTTATAATCTGTTGGTCTAGCTTGGAAAATATATATCATCACTTTAAAATATTTTTCTCTTTAGGAGGAAAACTTGAAAAGATCAACTTAAAAAACATTAAATTTATTTATGTTTCCATCAAATTAAGTCTAGTCAAATAAGAGATATGGATTATTTTTCTCTTTAGGTAGCTTTACACAGGAAAAGAATATGAATATAATGCCATGATATGCACCTAATTTTAGATCAACAATGAAAGTTTTCAATCTATGTAATTTAGTGTTTTGGTAGTTTTCAATTAAAATATTTTTATTTGGGAAATTTTATAATCCAATTAAAAAAAAACCTAATGCAGTACTTAAAAAAGTTTTTTTTTCCTTTTAAATCAGTAATCTTCTTGAAAATGTTAGAAGCATGCAGCTGCCATTCATTAACATTTGCTCTGACTGGTTGACTATTTGATTGACATTTGGCTTGTTGCTTTTAGTGTAGTAACATTGAATGCTTAGTTGTGAATTAATTTTGGTTGCTTTTGGAATAAGGGTTTGCAATGGCTTTCAGTATTTACTGTTTGGAAATATCTTTCAGAAATTTTTTTCTTATGTGCAATTTTGATTTGAAATATTATGTATGTATTTAATTAAAAATGTTAAATTAAAATTTCTTAAGCTCTTCAGTAGTATTTTTCAGTTTATGTGAAATAGGGAGTATTACATATTTACAGGTTAATGTTTTTGAATGATCTTCAGTCTATCCGTTTATCAAGATAGTCCACCCTGTTGGAAAGGCTTTGGATATGCTGTATCCCCTGCAGTGATGTAAAAGCCTTCCAAAAGGGAGTGTCCTAGGTATGACACAACTGCATCTCATGGTGAGGCTCTGGAGCTATGGGAAGTGTGGAGTACCTCTTCATTGCCATTATTCCCAGGTCTAATCACATAGTGGTAGTACCTGTTCTAGTCCCATTTTTGGGTCCAATAGATATATTTGAAAATTATTTGTATTAGATAAGTATGCTTGATATTATATAACTGTGCAAAAAAAAAAAAAAACTTTAGAAACTTCAAAAATGTAAATATAAGCATACAATGTATGCAATTCTCTAACTTAGCATGAAATAATCTCAGATTGGTTGACATGGCGTTAAATCAGTCATTATGAAAATTGGCCTTGAATGTTTTCTTCTTTTGTGTGTGTATAGGACATTGAAGATAAGTTTTTCTGTCATGTGTAATGTGAGATAATTAATGTCTACACAAGAATCTTAAACATTCAACCCACAGGCTACTTATATGTGGCTCACAGCAGAACTCTTTTTCTAACCAATATTTTTTCTAAAACTTGAGCACTTGGTTAAAAATTATCTTTTTTTTTTTATTCACAGTGGACTTCTACTCATTCACATAATCCCAAACATGTGCATCCATATGCACATTTATTTTAATAAATAAAGAGTGTATCAAGCAGTCTATTTACTATATTACAGATTAGCATTATAACTGGTTGGAATTGCACTTCTTTTCCCACTTCATTTTTTGTTCACTGTGCTTTAATGGCCATTATGTGTTCTTTACATCCCTAGATCTCAAATTTTAACAGCATCTGTAAAAACAACTCAAGATTCTGTTTTTTTTTTTTTGTTTTATTTTCATATATTGAGATACCATTCACTGGAAAAGAAAAGGTGTCTAAACTTTAAACATAGCATTTGAAGTTGGTTAAAATTTAAGATCATTTGAATGGGTTATTAGATTACAAAATGATAGCAATTTTTCTGAAACACCCTTTACATCTCAAATGCTATCAATTTTTTTTTACATGTCCTGTATTTAAAAAAAAAAAAAATTCCTACCATCAAAGTTGATAAAAGAAAAGGAAAAAAAGCACACAAAGTTAATACAAAGGTTACCAGTGCCATTTGCTGTATATTCTTAGAGAAATTTTAGAACTGTCTTTGAAATTTACTCAGCTTTTTGATGCTTGTTTAATCAGTCAACTGTAGTAGATCATTACCAAGTTTATAGAAAGGTTCTGAAGTTAGGAAAATGGGTTTCACATGAACTGGTTAAAAGGAATATTATTCAGTATTTAACTAGAAATTTAAACTATTCATTTCTTATTTGGTAGGATTCAAAGTAATATAGTTTTTTTTATGATGAATTGTTGAAACCTTGACAAACTGTTATATGTAACACTTCAATTAGTAATTTTTCATTGAAATAGATCTTTCTCTGAACAAGGAAATAATTTGGCTAAATGATAATGCCCATCATGTAGCAAATTCAACACTACATACAATCCTGATGCTGGGATGTGGAGTGTTTTTTGTTTGTTTGTTTTTGTTTTTTTTTATATGCAGTTTATTCTTCTGATATGTCATCTTCAGAATATCACTTAATATTTCAAGATATTAAAAAATTCCAAAAAGTATCTATCAAATGAAAACATTAATTATTTTTTTATGATAGAATAAACAATTTATCTGAAGGTTCATAAGGTCAAGGAAAATCAACAGAAATGTTTTTTTGACTTAATTATAGCACTATAGATTTACTATGTTTCAATTTTTGTATACACTACCAGTCAAAATTATTTGGCGACCCTCAAAAATTTTTATTTCTCATCCTAAAAGTGTTATTTTTAAAGAAATAAGTTAAGCACCACAATATTTTTTATTTATTATGCTAAATACAATTCTTCAGTAACTTTAACCTTAGTATAACCAGATATTTTTTGAAAAATTGATTTGAAGGCGTTTTTCTTCTTTAGTACTGAGCATGAATAAGATGTTTTCCAAAAGTTACATTGTACCACCACTTGAACTCACATTAGACTATCTTGTTTTGAATTACTGCTTACTAGATACTACCTGTTTTATTTATGCAGATGACAATTTCATCAGTTACCTGCTGGTGTGATAGAAGGCTGACTGATCCAAACATCACTGCACAACTGAACCAATATCATGAAAAAAATGTGTCAGCATCCACTGTGAGGAGATGACTCTGTGAAGGTGGCTTATATGGCAGAATTGCTGTCAAGAAACCACTGTTGAGGAACTAAAACAATGTCAAAAGACTCCAGTGGACACAAAAACTGGACAATAGACCAGTGGAATAAAGTCTTTTGGACTGGCAAATTAAAGTTCAAAACCTTTGAGTCTGTGTGCAGCAAAGAGTTGGTGAAAGATCTGCAATCCCCTGTATCACACCAACCGTAAAACATGGAGGAGGCTCTGTTATGGTGTGAGGGGCTTTTGCCAATTGTAAAGTTGGGGATTTACACCAGGTGAAGGGCAAATTGAATCAGACCAACTATCACAGCACACTGCAGTATTACAGAATCCCATCTTGAACATGGCTTGTGGCTCAAGGACTTGTACTCATGTAAGATAATGACCCAAAGCATACTAGTAAACTCTGCCAGAGGTACATTAAAAGCAAAAGAGGAACCACACATTCCTCAACTGGTGTCTTGGCTGACACAATCAGTGGACTTAAATCCCATTGAATTGGTATGGGATGAACTTGACTGAAAAGTCAGAGCTGAACAACCCACAAGTGTGGCTCACCTCTGGAAATTTTTGCAGGAAAGCTGGGCAGAACTATCTTCAGTCTACTTCCAGTCTTTAGTAGAAAGAATGCCAAGAATCTGTGAAGTAGTGATAGTGGCCAAAGGAGGCCATTTTGATTAATCAAAAGTTTAAGAAGTTTTTTGTATTTAGTATAATAAATAAAACCATTGTGGTGCTTAATATGTTTAATTAAAAATGACACTTTTAGGATGAGAAATAAAAATTTTTGAGGGTGACCAAATACTTTTGACTGGTAGGATATATATATATATATATATATATATATATATATATATATATATATTTCCACAACATCAAAAATGGCACATTATAGCAAATTTTTTGTTATCATAATAGCATTAAGATGCTTTAAGTTAGAAAATAAAACAATTTCCAATCCAATTTGCAACTTAATCTGTGAGTTCTGTGTTTATGTTCACTTTGATGATTCTAATTTCTCAAAGGAGATAACTATTAAACACTAATTATAGAGTACTTTTCCTTATTTATTTGTTGTTAATTATAAGTTTTATAAATGTTACTTGATATCAAGCTTTATGGCTCCTAAAGGGGACCTTCCAGCAAGTATGAATAAAAGATGTTTAAAAAAAAATGCTAAAATCTTTTGCATTAACCTTATAATAATTATGATACAATACTATCAGTTGAAAAATAAAATGAACTTAACTGACCAGCAGTATTTAACCACTAAAAGTGCTCACTATCACTGCCTACCTTTTTAATAGGTTATCTTTATACAAAGATGTCTTTGCTTGGAAATGAAGTTGGAATATATTTTGTACTTTTTTAGTTTTATTTTTCAAAAGCTTGAATGCTGGATGTCTGAGAGCCAAGGGGCTAAGGATTCATATAAATATTATTAAATATTTCCATTTTAGTATTGTTTTACAAGCCTATAAGCACACATTTTTAGCTCCTCACACTTTTTAACTATTACTTTGCACAATTAATTCCTATCAACTCTCAAGCCTTTGGTGTTTATAATGTAAATACAGTGTATTGGATGCAATGTTGTATTTGGATATTTATTAAAGGATATCTTATATGCTAGTAAATATGGTATATAATAATGTTAATCTAATTATTTTGTATACACACATATATATATATATATATATATATATATATATATATATATATATAGCCTGGCACAAACATCTTTTCATGAAATGTCATTGTTAGGACTGAAAGAGGTTTTTTTTCACAATTTTCTGCTATATTCAAGCTTTATTTTCTTCTGTCAGAAAATATAAAAACAATTTGTAGTTTTCTATTGAGAATTTTTTATCAAGATAGTTTGAGAAAGTAGGATTTGAATCCTTCACTTTATTTTCATTTTGGTTGGTTAAAAGACAAAATAACTTTGACTAACATATGGAGGAATGTGTCTTGAAGTAATCTTAAAGATATATGGTATCATCTTTTGTTTTGGAAGTTAAGACAATGTTAGAAGGTTAATGAAAACATTGATTCATTTTAGTAATAAGGAATTGATTATTTTTGTGAAAAAAAGTCAATAAAGGGTCTGATCTTGAAGTTACCCACAATATTTCATCCATGACAATGATGTAGCTAATAGTTTTATGAATAATTAGTTGCTCAATTAGAGGAGAGTGTGTGTGTGATAATCTTGGATCCTCATTAGTCCAATATCTGCTGGAATTATTTGGTATTGAATTTTTTATTATTGATAATTAGTATTGTCAGCCTTCCAAAAATAATGTATACACAATTTAAGATTAGCGTTATGAATAAGTTTCATCTCAGTTATGGAATATTGGTGGGATCTAAAATTTTTCAATTTTTGTAAGTGCCCCATAACTGGGATAAATGACAAATTCATCTGATTTATAAGTGACTTTGTATTATTATCATAGGATACACAGTTTCTGCACTTAGTACTGTGGGGTGTTTAACCTTTAATTCTGAATTGAAAATTAATTATTTTAAAATAGGAACATTATTATATAGTACACCAACATATTTCTCAACTTGTTATTGACCATATTAATCTATATGAAGCTGAATTTTTTCTTTTAGTTGAATGTAAAAAAAAAAAAAAAATTGAATTATAAAACAAATATTTTCATATATATTCATAGAAATTCAAGAGGATTAAAAATCTTTATGCTTTGACGTTGAAGTTTATGGAGGATTTTTTTTCTTTCATTCTATTGTTATAAATTAGGAAAATATGAATATATTGTCTGTTCTAAACATAACCTTTCATATAACTCAAATTAGCTTAATATATAATTTGTATTATAAGATTTTTGTACACCACTGAGAGATAAAACTTATGTACATTTCACAAATCTAGGACTGAGACTGATTTAATCCTGGTATTTCATCCCATCATAAGTTCAAGAATATATTAGAAACTTCTCTTATATAATTGCCAATTAATGAATTAATTCCAAACTAGTTTTCATGAGGTATCCAAATATCCCACAGTATTAACATAGTGTTAACGAAATATTAGGGTGTGAGAAGACCCTCCCCACCAATGTTTATAGCATTTCTAAAGTTAATTGTTTTATTTTTTTAATACTCAGATTCACTCTAGACAAATCAAAATTAGCCACTACTCAGTAAAGGGTTATGTTGATGTGGCAGTAAAATGTGGGAAAATAAATAAGAAGAATGATTGTAGAGTGAGGGATGAATAAAGTTGGAAATATAACTGTATGAATGAACTGGGAGTGACTAATCTGTCCAAAGAATAATGAGATACTTATTGACCTTGGACTTGATGAGTCTCCTGAGTATGATACTAAAGCCCCAGTTCAGTAGATCTGGAGAGTGAGTACCCCTTCATTGTTATTATTTCAAGGTCTTCTATTTTGTCCCAGAGTAGTTGTATCTATTAAGGTCCTATCTATGAATCAGGTAGATTTGTTTAAAAATTATTCATATTCAATAGAACTGTGTGTGTGTGGGGGGGGGGGATCTTTAAGAAACAACTATACAAAAATGTAAATTAATGTGATTCCCTAACTTCTAGGCATAAAATAACCCTAGATGGGTTGGCATACTGTTAAAATCAAGCATTGGACTTAAAAAGCTCAGTCATTTGCAATTAGATATGAAAATATGAGGGGAGGGAAATGAAATTTGGGCCAGGCAGCTTTAGAAAAATCTTTTAATATAGATACAAGCTTCGTATATGGAAACAACACTTGTGCTGTATATAAGTTGTAATGTTTTACATTGTTCTCATCTCAGTTCTGGAAATAGTTCTGTTAGAAGATCAAATCTTCACTTTGATTTTTAGTATTGTCTTAATCTTTTATGTGCTTATAAAGATTTATTGTTATAATTAATCTCTACAAAGTGATACTTCAGAGTCTTTGATAAATAAAGTTTCAGTTTTCATGATAAACCGTTAAATAGTTTAAATAATAAAATATATAGAATTATAAAGATATTTATATCAAATTTACCTTTCCATTCTTTAAAGATTAATATAAAAATCATTATTTGAAATAAAAAAGTCTGGATTAATTATGAATCCTCTGATTTCCTCTATGAGGAATGCTTGGAACACCATTTATTTCCACAGAAACTACAACAGATACCAAGAATCTAATGACACCATTCGGTAGAGCAAGTTTTTAGTGACAAAACACTATTTTTCCACATAGTCACTATCATTGGCTATGTAATTTTTGTCACTGGTGAACAATAACCTACATGCCGCACTTATAAAAATCTGCACCAATGGAGGTGACCCACTTTCTTTTCCTTTTTTTTTTCTTTTTTTTTTTTTACTGCATTGATGATGGTAGTGTTGTCCCTTTTGTTCATCTTTCATTGACTCTATTCATGACTATGAGCTAATCTTTATTTCATGAGTGGCAGCTATGTTGAATGTGGTTTTTCACTCATATCACTATCTCTACCGCTGAAACACATTACCCCACTGCCTAACTGTACTCACAGCCACTGTTTTGGTCTCTGTAAACATTCAGCAAGCAGTGATGTTTCTTTTTTTTTTTTTTTTTTTTTTTTCCTCATTTTACTAGTCTAACATTCTAGTTTAAAAAAAAAAAAAAAAACAATGATTAATATCTTCAGTTTTTTTCAGTTTTTTTTTTTTTAAGATAGCACTTTCTTTGACCCACTGATTACACTCAATAAAAGAATTCTTTTATTGATAACTTTGGGAGGAGTCATTAACATTCTAAATATATTTTTGACAAATTTGATCTCTTAGCGTCTTTGATATTGTCACCACACTGTTTTGACTAATGTATTCTACTGTTTTCCTAGTCGTACTGCCTAGATGGACACTTATTCTCTCACAAGAGAAATCTGCTGAAACATTATATTTATAATATTCCATGGTTGTGAGGAAAATGATATAAAGAAAAAATTTGACAATATCTCAATGTATTAAAAAAATTTTGGAGGCTTGCTTAACATAACAATTATCATTGGAAATGGAATTGGTGACCCAAGTTCAAATCCTGGAATGGTTGTTTGTGTTTCTCTTTGTGCTAATGCCCTAGAGAAAGGCACGAATCCATTTCTTTACCCCAACCTCCACTATGGGTAAATAATAGGGCAGACTAAGTTAGGCAACTGGTATAAGATAAGAAAAACTCAGAATTCAAACTACTTGTACTACCCTTAAAACCTGACCGTGTACCTCATCCTACTCATAGCAGAGATTGAGTAAATATATAATTGGATTATTTGAAAATTTTTTGTTTATTGTTATTTTGATTTACACTGCTAAAAAATGAGATCCTCTCTTTCCATACATCTCCTGAAGAAGGTTGGAAAATGGATTGGTTGAAATGTTGTGTTAATGTCAAAAACACATAGAAGAGATTCCATTGTTCTAAAAATGATTTTAAATGTATATGTATTTGTTTATATCAGTCATTTGATTGTATTGTTGTTTAATATGCATGCCATAAAATATTGAAACAATTGAAGCTTTTCTCTGTATTTTTGATGTTGATAATACAACATTTTAGATAATCCATATTCTGCCTTCTTCAGATGTATAATCCATGTGAGAGAAAAGTTTTTTCTTTTGTGTCAAATAGATGGTATTGAACAATGGAGGCTGGTTGAAAAGTTTTTTGTGTGTGTATGTGTGCAACGTCCATCATTTGTCATAAATTTTTTAAGTTATCTTGATTGTACTCACTCCAATTCTGTATTTACTTGACCAAATTCTTTAATTTGATCAATCAATAACACTTCTGCCTACCAATGCCTGCATCTAATTAAAGAACTTTTACAAGTCTGGATTTTTGCATGAATGAATTGCAGTTGCTGTGATCTCCTTTTCTCTTTCTCTTTAGCCAGAAGATTCTATACCAGATCCTATGTTAGAGGGATGCAATGGTGGTGCCATGTTAAACTGCAATGACGTCATTGTGTCTGCCCATGTAACACAAACAGGTAAGTGTTTTTTTTCTTTCTTACCTTGCAACACATGCACAAAAAAATTGTATTTAGCATTATTGTCTATAATCTAAAGGTATTTTCTTTTTTTACTTTGTTTTCTTAATTACGATGCTATGGATGTTACTAAATACTACCTCAATCTAATAATGGTTGTTACTTTTCTTAGTATGTTAAGTATACTTGCTGAAGATCTTCCCTATGAGTGAGATTTTTTACTTAAACTGACCATAAATTGACCTGTCTCACTTGTATTTATAAGCAAAGCACCAAGCTTTTTTTGAGGACAAGTAAGTTAATAATGCTATAAGAAAGGTTAATGATTTTAGGCCCCCTGGTGGCCATTTTTCATAGTACAAATGTCAATACCAATGATTTTTTTTTTATAGTCTTCATATTCTAATGACCAAAAGTTGTTATAGAAAAAAGATCATAACTTTTTAAGCTAGCTGTCTACTTTATATGGTTAAAGTTGAAGAGTTTGTTTAGCTAACCTGACAGACAAAAGTCAAGTTCCAGTTGTTACATGCACGCACTCATTGGGGTTGATGAAGACGTTTGCACAACAATAATAAAAAAAAAAAAGATACAAGATTCCTGAGTTTGAATATAAATGATAAAAGTACGTGGGGTATGGGAACTCCTTCTTAAGACGCCAGTGAATGTGAGGGAAAACAACTGATAAACATACTTATGGAATTACAGAAGACAACACCTGTCATAGATTTTAAACACAAACATTTATTTAACCAAGAATGAAAGGGCTGGGGAGGAGAATAAAAAGAAAAGAAACAACATTTAATGAGGCGAAAGGGATCTAAATGAGATATGTTCATCCTATGAACAAAGGGCGTATTCATACAAAAAATATCAGTTTATGAAGAAAAGAGAAAGTTCACTCACAGTATATCAGAAGGTGGGTTTGGAGTAGAATTCAAAACAAAATTATGAGTGTTCAACATATATGTAAATCTTTTCCATATGAGAAAGATTGTGAGATGGATCAAAATCACTTTGAAAAAAAATAGATGGTGTTAAAACAGATGCAATCTCAATTCTTTGGTTATGGGAATGATGCTAGATGGTCTTCCTTTGGGGTTGGCAAAATTTAGATATTCATCTTTTTGATTCAATCAATCAAACTGATTTTTTCTGGTTTTCTTTTTTATTCTTCTGTTCATCATGGAGGTTTCATTATCACATCTCGCTGCCTCACTAACCAGCCACAAAATTTGTTGGGGACTTTATTTTTGGCGAGAAAAACTTTACTGTCAGATTGAACTTGCATAATCGCAGAAAGGGTGCATGCACTATGTAGTGGGATTGTCACATGTATTGGTTTCATAGTCAATACCAGGGTGACATCGTATGATTCTAGTGGTAGGGGGAAAAATCGGAAATACAAAGAAATGTACACCTTTGTTCTGATTTAATTTTTGATTAAAAAAAAAAAAGTTTAAACACTTTCTCTCATAAACTGAAAGGTAAAAAAAAAAGTAAAGAAATACAAATGCATCTTCACTCACTGGTAGTTTTACTTTAGTTACAAATATATGTAAAATTTAAAGTCGCTATTGTAGTAGTAGTACTACGTTACGCAGTTTACTATTGTAAATCTAACTCCTCACTATGAATTTAAAAAAAATTTTTTCAAAACCTAATATGTTAAAAACATGCTTTTCAAGTGCCATTAGTACCCACAAAAAATTCTAAAAAGACTTTTCTAAAACTCTAAAGCATAACATTTCTATTAACTGAAAAAAAATCAGAATATGATTTGATGCTTAAAAAGTGAACCAAACAGAAGTGATTTTTATAAACTGAAAAAAAGAAAGTGATAGAAAAGCAAATATGACAGTTATTAACTTAAATTGGTGTCTGGCCACGATAGAAGATATAAGCAAATGTGAGAGAAAAAAAGTTGTTTGCTACAGATAAGAAATGCATAAACAGTTTCATGATTTCTCTGCAGCATCCTGGACATAGACCTCAGGAATTTAGCCTGTTCAGAAGTTACAACATGATCTGTCAAAATGTTATTGAGCATGTTTCCAAACATAGAATGTCAGATTTTGATAGTGCTCCTTTGACAGATTATTAGCTTTATACAAAGAGTAGAAAGTCATTTACAGAGAAGGTGAAAAAAGGTTTAATCAAGGATATTTTGGCATACTCACTGTCTTTCAGTTATGCAGTTAGAAACAAAGATATTTAGTGAATTATAGTAAGACATATGTATTTATCTAACCTCTCCACTATATGACACAAGGTCAATTTTTAAGCAGATTAAAACTGGTTTAAAATCAGAGTTTTCCTTCTACATTGGTTGCTGTATCAAGGTTAAAGAGCCTAGTTTGCTCTATTATTTACCCATAGTTGAAGAGAGAAGAGAGGGATTCATACCTTTCCCAAGGGCATTAACATAAAAGTTAAAAGCAAATGGCTCTGTCCAGGATTTGAACTATAGTAAGATAGAAGAAGAAAATGTAACAACTATTATGGGACAATATTTTATTTAACTTGTTTGTATAAGATATAGAAATATATTCATTTTAGTACTTGTTTTTATTATATAGATATGCAGAGAGCCAGAAAAGAAAGCAAAACTGTTTGATTGCCAATCCTTTTGCTAAATTTATCATTATCATTATCTCTTGTCTGCAAAAATGGTAATTATGCTTTGGCTGTTCATTGATTTTTATGTAGACTCTGCTGAGAGTTCAACTTGTGTAGGCATCTTCATACTATTCAGAAACTCTGCTTGCAACAAGCCCTGTGCACTAATAAAACCTACAGTGTCACCCCCTGACTCCTAATGCAGTCTATCTTAACTTTCAAATCTCTTGCTGTGTCATATCCCGGAGCAGAACAAGTTTAGCAATTAAAAAAGTTGCCCTGTAGTGACAACTGACTTGTGATATCATCCAGTGTCCAGCACTCTCGTTCCTCTGCATGCCACTAAGATGGCTGTACTATTGATGCAGGTTTGAATTGATTCAAAGCATTCTCTTACTGTTCCCATCAAGGTTTCTATTTACAAAAGATGACCACAAAAGTATTTATTACATTTGCTTAGCATATGTACTGTACAAATTTAGTTGGTAATGGTGTTAGTGTGTGCATGTTCACATATAAAACAATTATTAAAATAAGCAACAAAAGTTTTAAGTTTTAGTACAGACCATCTATTCCTTTTATATAAGGTTTAAGGGAAACAAAGTTCTTAATGTCTAATCTTTATGTCTGTAATCTTTTTATTTAGGCATGAGGCCAGAAGTAAGTTCATGATAATACTAATAGGAATAGTAGTCATGGCTGAGTTTTGCACTTACTTCATTACTCTTGTGTAAGGGTTATTGAAAGTATATCTGCATGCCACATGTTGAGAAGTATGCGAGAGAGAGAGAGAGAGAGAGAGAGAGAGAGTGAGTTCTTTTTTTCGGAAGTGGGGTCTTAAAAATGGACAGATAAACAAAAACATTTTCCAGTTTTTATTTTCAGCATCATGAGGGGAAAATGTATTTATTTTATTTTAATTTTTTATTTACTTTATTTTGTTTTATCTTATTTTCCCATAAATGTAAATATTCCAAATGTTTGGGATCTAGTACTTCCGACCATATTAGGGTCATTATCAAGGTTAGGGAAGAACTATAGATCTTATACATGTTTTTTTAAGCTCTGCATTATCATGACATTGCACACAAGATTACATACAAGCAATATGTTTCATTAGGCTGAATGTATCTATTAGTTGTTAAAGGCATTTAAAATCTCAGTTCCTAAAATAAAGATCTTATTTAGCTTGTCCTTAAATGTTAATATTCTTCCTTTTGATAATGACTACACTTATTCTTAAACAATAGCTACTCTCACTGAATCTGGATATGTGTTCTCCTCTTGTGCATAAACAAGAATTTTTGTTGTGGTTGTTTTTATGTTCCTAGTCTGTAGTCTTTAACAAAATACACTCCAACTCACATTCTATAATTTTTTAGATCATTGAGTAATTAACTTTCATGTAATTTCTTAGAGCAATGAAAGTTGTCTGGCAGTGCTTATCTCCTATCCAAGTAATGAAATAGGTTTTACTGGATTATATAGTACGTGTAGTAAAGAATGGTCCTTGACTAGATCTATTATAAAATGCACAAGGTTAAAAAGTTCCAACCATATTACTATCTTAGCTATAGCTTGAAGAGTGGATTTATGCCTTTTTGAAGAGCATTAGAGAACTCAAACTGCTCTTGCTGTAGTTTGAGTGTGGTTCACCATTTCTATTCTGCATGTTGTGAACACTTAAGCAACACAAACTTAGTAAATACAAATGTATGAATAAGTGTGTATGCATGTGTTTGTATATGTACATATGTGTGTGCATACACATATGTACGTTTATATATACATATATATGTGTGTGTGTGTGTGTATGTATGTGTATGTACATGTATACAGGTATGCACATGTATACAGGGTGGAACGATAAAATTGTTGTCCTAAAGAAAACAACATTACAGCTTTATTTTAAAACTTTTATTGAAAAAATCAATTCAGGTAACTTGATTATGTAGTAGAGCTGACATCTATTCAATGGAGCCGCCTTCAGCCTCAATCACCACCTCAATTTTCCACAAGCGCCGGCAGGAGCTCGGCGAATACTCGGCAGATGGCGGCGATCTTGCTGGCTTTTGTGTTGTGGGAGGTCATATTGGTGATGTTCTCGACGTATGACCAAACGAAGTAGTCCAGCAGGTTCAGGTCGGGGGAGGAGGGGGGCCAGTGAGAGAAGGGTACAAAGTCGTAGCACTCCTTCTGAAGCCAAGCCTGGGTCTCTTTGGACTTGTGGGCCAGTGCCAAGCCCTGCTGCCACAGCCAGGGTCTGCTACCGGCCACCTGATTGCACCAGGGGATCACCACACTCTTCAGCACATCCAGGTACACTTTGGTGTTGACTTTCAAGCCGACTTCAAAGATGTAAGGTGGCATGATGTGGCCCTCACTTGAAACTACACCAAAGAACATAACCATAGCTATCCAAAGGGTCGTCTGGTGCATTGAGCTGTGCCCCCAAGTGTTGAACCGTCCGGATTTGCATTTTGAGAGTGCTGGCAATGGTCCTGTTGTCATAACTTGGATCAGTAGAGAGCATGAGTTGTACAGCGGTGCATCTCCAATCTCATTTGTTGAACATTGTATCACTTTCAAACATGATAGAAGGCTCCTATTGCTCTTGGGATTTGTACACAACTAGCCAACTAGTAGATGGTCTACAATAAAAAAAGAAAACCGGTTTTCATTAAACGGAAATGGAATCATGTCGTCTTTTCTAGGGCGACAATTTTATCGTTCCACCCTGTATATTCATATATATATATGTGTGTGTATGTACATACATATGTGTGTATGCTCTGTATGTGAACATATGTATAAGTATGTATATGTGTGTGTATGCATGTGCAAATATACATACATGTGTGTATGCACGTGCAGATGTATGTATATGTGTGTATGTGCATGTGTTTTCCTTTTCTCAGTGTCCTTCTCACTTATAAATAAAATTAATCTCTTTTTAGGTATTGTGAAAGAATCAGAAAAAAGTGGCAAGTCTTATGCTGTATATGCAGTTACAGTTAAAAAAAAGATGGTGGGAGATGATGAAGTATGGGATGTTTATCGTAGATACAGTGATTTCCATGACTTGCACATGATAATTACAGATAAGGTAAGATTTTTTTAAGTAATAAAATTCTATTTAAATTTTTTTTTTTTTTTTTAATTTAAGAAAACACTGAATTTAGATCTGAACGCTTAAACAGATGCAGCAAATTGTTATAAAGTACAGTATGCAAATAATTTATTAAGAAACTTATACCTAATTGTTTTACTAGTGGCTCAGTCAAATCATACAAGGTTTGGAATATCCTAAAACTTCTATGAAATAGAAGTAATATCAATAGTGCCTAAACTGTTTGGATCTTATTACTCAGATATCTTGTACTTCAGCTCATAAAATTCACAATAAAATCAAGCACAAAATACATACAAACTTCGCTCCAGTGCATTTACAGCTTTACTTAATGCTTTTTCATCATTTCATTATAAAAAGGCTGATATGATCTCCCTAAACCCAAAATATCAGACTTATGATTGAGGATAACACTCAGCCCAAAATAATGGGCTTATGGATTTAAAATTTAATAGAGATTAAGCACTGTAAAGTTTGAAGTGTTTACTCAGAAGTCTTTGAAAGCAAAAAAATGGCCAAGATTAATAAGATCAGTGTGGAATATTTGGCATTTGCTTTGTACAAACCAAGTTTCTATACTTAGTTGATAATTTCTAACAAGCATTTTCAAAAATATTAACCCATTTGCAGGCAGATAAAATGATAAAAATGTTGCTCTGACTGTGTACCATTGGTGACAAAAATGTCACTCAACCTCCAAAAGAGTTGATTTCAGTTACTTTTTATTAAATGTTGTTTCACAGACTAAGAATAAGGTGGAAGTTTTGATAAAAATATATTCAAATTAACATACTTGTCAAAAGTTCATTATAATCAACAATGCTTCATTTAAGAAATCCAAATATTAATGCTAATACTGTATGTAAGCAAAGAAAATGTTGGTATATTGAACATACAGGTAAGATAAAGAATAAACACTATGATTAGACTTGAATTATTTTAACATTGATCTTCATAACATAATTGGTAAGGCATCTGCCCTAGACAGGCAGGTTTCTGGAGATAGGGAATGTGAATCCAAGCCCTGCCAGAGGCTTATTATTTCTGGATGACATTGCATTCTGGAGATACAGGTGGCATAGTGGTTAATGTCATAGAAAATTAGCATGGCAAGCAAAGTTCAAATTCTAGACAAGGCTGTTTATATTTCATTGCATGCTAATACTATTGTGAAAGGCATGAATTCAACCCTCCTTTTTTTCAGCTATGGGTAAGTAGGATAGACTAGCCTCTAACTTTGGTAGAGCAACTGGTATGCGAGAAGAAAAACCATGGGTTATAAAAGTAACTTGTTAATAGCTTCTTCAGTCATTATTATTAATCTATATTATAATGATCTGTTTTTTTCAATAGTATTAAAATGCTCAAATTAAGTTTCAAATCTAATTTGCTACTTAATAATAATAGTGTTGGCTTGGCATGTGCTCTCACCCTCATCATTATAATTTCTTAAGATAGGTAATTATTAAATGCTAATTATGGAGAACTTCCCATGTTTATTTATTCAAAATTAATCATAATATAAATTCTATAAATACAATATAACTTAGCCCAGTCAGCTGGGGCTATAGAATACACGACTGCATCCCTGCAGTGGGGTAAGACCCTCCCCCTTAATGAGTGTCCTGTATATGACTCTAAACAATCTAATGGTAAGGCTCCAGTAATGCTGGAGCTTTGAGTAATGTGGAGTACCCCTTCATTGCTGTTGTTCCCAGGTCCTGGAGTGGGAGCACTTGACAGGGTGCAAACAAATGACTGATGTTTCATTGAATTGTTAATTATGCATTGGAATACTTGGAACCATTTAATTTTGTTGACTTATGCTAAATTGAAATGTTAGAAATAGAATTGTTTGATCTTTAACTGTGTGTAAAGAAATGTCGTTTGATTGAATTTTTAGTGATACATAACAATTCTTGGAAACATTTAACTGTGTACAGACAAATGAGTAATGTTGAATAGAGTGATTAGTGTTAAATAGCAATACTTGTAACCACTTTACTATGTGCAAACAAATGATTAATATTGAATAGAATTATAAGTGTTAGAGAGCAATAATTGAAACCATGTAAGTGTGCAGAAAAAATAACAATATTAGTATGCAAATGAATTAGTTCTAAGCTCATTAAAAATGAAATTACCAACAGAATAATCTCTTATATATCATGTATATCTATTTAAATGTGTACAAACAAATTACTGATATCAAATTGTTACTGTTACATTGCAATACTTGAAGCCATTTAACTGTGTACAAAAAAAATGAACTGAGGCTCATTTAAAAATGTTATCAACAAAATGTGTTTACAAATCATACATATTCAATATATCTGCATAAACAGGATTCGGCATGAAATAACCTGCAATGGTTGGTATGCCATAAAACCAAACCAATATGATTTGATATTAAGCTTAATGGCTGCCAAAAATGGTATTTGACCAAGTTTAGATAAGGATCAGTTATCTTTTAATTTTTTGTTTGTATTTCAGTTCCTTACGCAAGTTTGTTATGCACACTAGTCTTATAAATTTCTGTCTCAAATTCTCACTGGTTTCTATAGTCAACAAGACTATCTGTTTATCAAAGAGATCATTCTATCTTTGTCTATAGACATGTTAAATCCATTTTTTATCACAATTTTTTCTGTTTTTCAGTATATCCAAATCCCAGGCCTTGTTCTCCCTGGAAAAACAGCATTTAAGAATACAAACAAGGAATTTTTAGAAAAACGCCGAAAAGGACTTGATGCTTACTTACAGGTTAATTTATTTATTATTATAGACCTAACTTTGGAAGCTCTTTCCTATTTTTTTTCCATTTATTGTAATGACAGTCCTTTTTCTAACATTGGATATCAATCTAGTTCTGTAACATTTTTGTTGAAATCACCAAGGAAACTGAACCATTAATCTTTTCTTTTTTTAAACCATTGTTGCTTTTGATCTTTACTGAATATAGTAAATACTTTTATTTGTTTTAGTTCATTCAGACTCATTTTCTAACATTTCATTTTTTATGCTGATATTTCAACCACTATACCTTTATAGTCTTCTTAGTTTGTCTATGTTAAACCATGTTCTGAAAGGAGGGGGGATGTTTCCCCTCATACACATTCCATTTGGTGCTTCTGCCTTTGAGGTCATGGAACTGTTCTCTCTGACTATGTATCAAATTAGTCTTACTATGAATTAATCGTTTGAATTTTTTTTTTTTTAATTAGAAGAACTTGCAGTAATATTTTGAATTTTGACCAAATAATATAGTAAAATACATACTATAGATTCCCTTGGAATTGATTTAATTCAATTTCCCTAGTTGTTATTTGGTCACTTCTATTGACTCTCCTATTGGATTTATGCTGAAACAGTTTGTTTTGAGCAACCTTTAAGTAAGACTGAAAAATCCCTTCAGTTGATTGCAGTCTCTTTATAAATGGCATCAAGGTTTGTTCTTAAATTATTACTTAAATATCATTAGCTAAAAAAAAATTTTTTAAATGATAATTTAAAGTTATTGTATATTCCTCCTTTTTGATGTTTTTTTCATTCTGCCTCTTTGATTAACAAGTATTTATATATTTACAGGTTTTAATGAATCCAGAGTTGTGGCAATCATATCCTGGTTTGGAAGATCTGCTGGCACAGTTCTTAGCTCCTGGACTTTGGGAAAAACATAAAAGTGAATTGGCTCGTAAGGTTAGCTCCATATACATGCAGACTTCAATATAGACTGTTTGCAAACTCATCTAATTTTTTGATTTATTTTTTTTTAAGTCATCCATCGTGAATTTTTAACAAATTTCCATCCAATTATAAAAACATTAATTATTTCATTTGTTTTCAGATTTTTTTTTCCCCTATTTAAAATTTTTTTCTTTTAGAGAGAAAAAATTTTTTTTGCAGGGAAGTTTCTGTAATATTCACCTTTTCAAGGTATATACTTTTAAAACAGATGACCTTTTTCCAGCATGTTTAATTCTTGGAAAGACACTGGTGTAGCTTGTGAAAAGAGTATATCTAATTTTGTTACTAGGGATTATCTTGAATTTGATCTATTTATTACTGTTTACAACTGATAAATCATTCTCATTTAATTTACATTAATGAACACTATATCTAATCAACAATAGTTGCTACATTAAGAATAGTATCTTTGTCAGTGTGTGGCTTCCCAAGAGAACTATTTTAGTGATAAAGCCTATTTGTAATTAAGTTGATAATAAAAATTTGTACACAGTCATTCTCGTGATTTAAGAGATTGTCTTTCTCTGCTTATCACTTATAAAGCAAGAAGACCAATAATAACAAACTATAATTATTTACTTGCTTTTTATCACAGCATATTTAAATAATGAGTTATATTCAGTGTATGAAATTTATATGCAAATGAAGTAGTAGTTAATATTTTAGTTGTTTGTATATATAAATACAATCGGACCCAACTTAAACCTTAATGCTTGTCCTTGATATATCATTAAACTACATCCAATGGTGAGGTTATAATCTGAAGCTCTGGAGAGTGTGGGGTTCCCCTTCATTGTCATTACTCCCTGGCCCACTCTGACCTGGAGTAGTAGTACTTGTTGGGGTCCCATCTATGGATCAAATTAAAAATTATTTGCATCAGATAGGAATACTTAAAACCATGTAACTGTGTAAATAAATAATTATTAGATAGGAATAGTTACTTGAAATAATTGTGTATAAATTATTAGTCTTAGAAAATTGAAACCATATAACTGGGTGCAAATTATTTGTATTAGATAGGAATACTTGAAGTCATAACTATGTACAAACAAATGATTATAAACAAATAAAAACAATGTAATGGAACATTGAAAAATAGTTATGATTACAAGCAAACATTCAAAAATAAATCAAATTTCAGCCTCAAATAACTCATGAGGAGTTAGTGTGCCATTAAACAAATAAGCCAAACCAAGCTTTATAGGGGTCCAATTTTATTCATCCCCATCAACAAAAACAATATTGACTGCATTGTCAATGCTTGGACATTTACTGTGAAAAAATATATATGGTTTTATTGTAATTTTTTTTTAATGGTACTGGTATATTGATATAATAATAAAAAAAAGATAACCTAATTAAGCTTTCTGGCGGGACAACTTGAGCAGTCACATAATAGACTCACTCTGTATAGATTGACAACTAAATATCTACACAGTTTTACATTGTCTCATTCAACCTTTGTATTAAATGACTATATCAACATCATAGATATTCTTTCTTCATATCTTATCCTTGAAATGTAAGAATTTATTAGATAATATGGTGACTGGCTATATCTTAGTAAATTAACTATATCTAATCAGACGATATCATCTTACATCTTGTGAAACTTCTTTATTCCCTAGTAATTAACTGAATGAAATCTGTATGGAAAACAGTGAAAGATGACAGAAGACTATATTTTAAGAGTATTTACTTAAAATTTAATTTCAGCAACCATTATGGTTAATATTCAGTCATATATTTTTAGAATTTATATTTGCAAATAAGGAAAAGTACCTTAATTAGCATTTAAGTTATATCCCTATGTGAAACCATAATGACTGTTTTGTAGAGGTGCCCGTGGTGTAATTGTTATCGTCGTAGGAAATGAACACGGCGACACGAGTTCAAATCCTGGACGATACTGATTGCATTTCACATAGCACTAATATCCTTGGGAAAGGTATGAATCCAATTATTCTCCCTCCAGATATGGGTAAATAGTAGGACAGACTAGGTTCTTTAGCCTTGGTTAGGCAACTAGTCTAGGAGAAGGAAAACTCTGAATTAAAACCTGTTAAACTCCGCTTAAAAATTGACCTTGTGTCATACCCTGCCTGAGCGGAGGGGTTGGTAAATAGGATAATGACTGTTTACATGGACCTCTCATTATTAAGTTGCAAACTGAATTGGAAATAGCTTTTTGAACACTTGTACTAACAAAACCTCACTATGATATACCATTTTTGTTGCGTTACTGTAATACACATGGAAAAATCATTATTATAATATAGATACTACTGCATTTTTATCACTAGCTTCATAAAAATCTCTAATTTTTTTTTTTTTTTTTGTCCCGAATGTTTAAAATCAATCCTGAATTTAATATCCCAATTTTATTAAGCAAATATGATTTTTAGAAAATCTTAAAACTGAAAAAAAATCTTATTGTTTTGAAGAGCATATAGTTTTGCATAGTATACTTATTTTATTAATTTTATTTTTTTTGTTTTTGTTTATAAAAAAAGTTGCATAGCTTAAACAAACCATGCTCATGACAGTTAAAATTGAGTTGTAGAATTTTATCAGAAAAAAAAAACTCTTGTAAACATTTTATTCGCATAAAAAACAACACTGATTTCTAAACATAAACAAAAGTTTTAAACTTTTGAAGAAATAAGATCATGATGAATCAATTCATTTGCAGCTTTTCAAGATTGAAGCTTCTAACCAGATGTAATGCATGGGCAAAGGCAAAAATTTGCCCAGTCCTCAGACCCTTTGTCATAAAGATGTCAGACAACATTGATCCTCCCCTTTAGTGTAATGTGGTGGTTCTGCTCTGGGGTTGGAATCTCCAGGACCAGATTCATTTGTTTTTTTTGTTTGTTTTTTGTTTTTTTTTGTTATGTCATACCTGAAGCATACAATGCTGCATTTCACCAAAAGACAGGAACATGTCCAGCAGGTGAAGAGGCTGAACAAATAGAACAGGTTAATAGGACTTAAAGTTAAAATATCTTTGTGCGTACCATCCATACAAATAAATCAAAATGAGGATCATCAGATTTTTTTTTAACATTGCATCTAATTTCATAAATTTTTCTGTTTTCAAATTCTTCTTTTAGTTAGCATCCAAAACTTATTTATGAATGATGAAATGACCTCGCCCCTCTCCCCAACTAATTCTTGTTGTTTGACATTCAAAAGACTTTCCTCTATTGGGGCAATTTATCAAAATTGAAAAATATTGATTTTAGAAATGGGAGAGTTTCTATTTACAATATAAATACCATGTTGAAATGATCTCTGATTAATAGTAAATTTAAACTTTTACATGTTCCACAAATTTCTTTCTTTGTTTTAATGGCATATCAACTTTTGTGGGTCATTTAATGCCAAAGCTATCTTGTGGAAGAACAGAAGTAGTACTATTTAACCAATAGCTGAAGAGAGAATTCATACCTTTCCCCAAAGGTATTAGTCCAGAAGTGAATGTAATTGCAAGACTTAAGTTCAAAGTTGTTTACTATGATGTTGCATTCTATATCATGAGGACTCACCTTCCACAAATTTCATCCAGTACAATATTATACTCTAAAGTAAATGTATGCTTTATACTGAGATTAGTTTGAATATGGGTGGGAATCCTCTTGTCTTGATTATCTGTATTATTGATTTAAAAAAGTAATTTTGTTAAAATTAAGTGTATCATGTAAGAGAGACAAAGGTAAAATATCAATTTAACATCTGAAAACCAAGTGACCCATTAAATCTGTATACCTGAAATTTCAGGCTAAGTTCTATTTTACTATGCACCGTTATTATACAATATAAGTTCAATATTTTGGGCATTGGGATAGACAACAGAATATGTAACATCAAATCTACCATTGAAGAATAACAACTCTGGTACAGAAAGATAAAAAAGGAGTTTGTATTGACCCTACTCTGCATAGCCCAAACTCAAATGAGACATTTATCTCCTGAAAACTGGAGAACCACTAATGTGTAGAGCATGTGAAAAACAGTACACAGAGGAACACATACGACTGAATTATAGAGGTCTAAACTTAATTCAAACCAAATAGTACCATGCAAACAATTTAAAAGAATTCTTCAACAAAGTCAAACCATACAAAAGTAATCAAATTCCTAAAAACAAATTTTTTTCCTGATCCTATTCTAATCCTTGATTTCCAATTCTAAACAATTTTGGCTTTAAATAACCCAACAAGGGTTGATATGCCATTAATTAAACCAATCAAGCATATCTGATATTAACAGTTTATATTTATCATGTCCTTTGCACAAGCAGGATGTGATGCAGGGTCAATTTTTTTAGCAGAGTTTGACTTGTTTGAATTTAATCTTCTTTCTCTTGGATCAGTTGCCATGCCAGAGTTGGAGAGCTTAGTCTCCCCAACTATTTGCCCATGGTTGGAAGGAGAGTGGTTGGATTCATGTCTTACCCAAAGTTATTTGCACTATGGGAAATGCCAACTGCCTTGTCTTGTATTTGAGCTTAGGTTGCTGTGTCCATTTCCTACAATGATAACCATTACTTTATGTTTGCCTCCATCTGATTTTATAATAAAAAGTTTAATATAACAACTATTTGGAGCCTTTATTTAATTGGAATGATGATTAAAGTTATTGTTTCAGGTAGCTATGCCAAGTACAGGGCGGTAGGATGGTTACTTGACAGTGCTCAGCTCCTTTGCAAGTAACATATTAGAGCTTGTATTGGGTTCAATAGTACTTGTAGCAGACTTAATACAGCAAATTACTCTGCTACACTTGGTAGGTGGCTTACATTCAGTTTTCCTTCTCCTAGACTAGTTTGCCTACCTACAGTCTGCCCTATTTTACCCATAGCTAGAGGGAGAAAAAATAGATTCATGCCTTTTTCTAAGAGCATTAGCTTAAATTGAAATGCTAAAAGCCACAGGATTTGAACTAGTGTTTCCAAGTCTATTTCTTACAACAACAAATGCTACACCATATCTCCGCCTTCAATAGAATAAGATAGCTTTAAATCAGTGTTTCTCAACTTTTTCTTTCTTGTGGCCCACTTTTGGTATCAAAAAACATTCAGGCCCACATAAGTACAAATAGAAATTCCATGTAACAGGAAATATATTTTATTTCCAAAAGCAAAATGCAGTAGAAAATGTAAATCCTGACTAATGACTACACTGCTCCTGATGTCTGTCTATCAGTTTGTTAATTTGAACTTCCAAACTTTAGTTCATCTTCAGGCATAAGTCTCTTCTCTTTTCAATCTGTAATAAATTACATTTCTTTATGAGTACATCATTTGCTACAGGCTCATTTTACGAATTTCTTAGTGCCATTTGTGAGCATCACTACTTTAAATGATGTGTGTGTTGGATCAAAATTTGAATATTTTGTGTTTTCATCTTGGGTATGACACTAAACTGTATCTGATGGTGAGCTTCTAGTCCTGGAGCTTTGGGAAATGTGGAATATTCCTTCATTGCCATTACTTCCTAGGTCTACCTCAATCTGAATTGGTAGTACCTGTTAGGGTCCCATCTATGTAGCCAAATGGAACTGCCCAATCATTTACTAAAGATTATTATTATTAGTTATTTTAAACTATATAGCTGTGTGCAAATTATTTACATTACATAGGAATACTTGATAAATAGAATTACTGATCTTAACTAGCAACCACTTAGTTTGTTAATTTGAAACCATTTAACTGTGTGAAAACAAATGAGCTCTAACAACTCATTTAAGAATAGAGTTATCAACAAACTATTTGCTTAAAAATCATATATATATATATATATATATATATATATATATATATATATATATATAAAACAAGATTTGGCATTAAATAACCCACAAAGGTTAATAATCTTAAAACATCAAAGAACCATATTTTTGTGCAAACCCACCCGCTTACAGGTGCAGGGATATCCAAGGGCTTAGAAACTAAAGGTTAATTGTAAACTACAAGTCAGGTAACCTAAGCATAAAAATTACCATCAATATTTGAATCCATATTTAATTTGATTCTATTAATCTACAATTTTATTTAGATTTATGATTGTGGATTTGATTTTGTAGTTTCGTAAATCTACTAATGACAGATATTTGGACTTATAACAACCATTTTAGTTAATCTACAAAAACTAATTTCAAACAAAAAAAGAAAAATGTATTCCTTTTAATCTTGAAATCTGTAATAACTACATGTTGAATATCTATATTAGCAATTAGAAAGTATTTGTTTGTCTGTCCTCTATAGACAAGCCAAACAAATGGTTTTATGTCAAGCTACTAAATTTGGTATGCATATATATTGGAATTTGGAAAGTTTTAAGAAAAAAAATTATTTTTTATGAGGAAAAAGAGATCCCTAGCAATAATTATTGAGAGACTATATTGCTGCAAGATATTACTAATCATACAGAACTTAAATTTCCAAACTTCGGATAAAAAAAAGAATTAAATTATTTACCTTTCTAGAATAATTTTTCACATTTAAACTTTATTGATTAGGATTATTGATAGTTATTCTAACTGGAGATGATTATAATTGTATAGCATTACTACTAACAATCCACACAAAAACAAAAAATACTTTGATAAGTCACTTAAGGTGTCACTCTTTAAAACTAAGAGCTATTTCTCAAAAAATTCCATGAAATTTTTCAAACTTTGTAAGATATTTAGGATTATATTGGTAAATTTCTTTTCTGTTGTGTGGATTTATCTTTGACCTCTTACCTAGCATATAGAAGTATTTCAGCTTGTATCATTATGAAATCTTAAACAAATTATTGAATATCTTTTGATGATTCAAAATATATGTAGCTTAAGAGAATGGATTTAACTGCAAAAATTTTACAATAAAGTCAGAATTAAGAACAAATCTTTATTTATTTATTCATTTTCATATAAAAATCAATATTTTTCTTTTAACCAATTTTTCTGTACTCTATTGCAAAAGATATTTCTTCATGTTTGCACTGTTTGAAACTGGAGAACTACATAAGCAAAAAAAATTATTTCATAATACTAAAAAAGAAAGTTGCTGTCACATCACCTAGAGAAAAATGGCTTATTTTCCTCTAGTTAAGTTTTATTGTATTTTTGCAGTTACTTTGTAAATCTATTATTGTCAAATTTTTCTCTCTGCTTGTGTCACCTTTTGATATTCTATACTTCTTTGTTTAATAACATAATTTTGTTTTCTTCTCTCTTTTTCTTCCTTATTTACAGTTCTTTGTGTATGTTTTATTGTACAGTGTAGTATTTTTATTTTCAAAGCATGTTTTATTTCAATTTTCTTTTGTTAAGTGTTTGTATTGTGAGTAATCCTTAAATATAGGACAAGAAAAATACCTTCAAGCATTAAAGTGAATGTAGAAAGACAATATTGTATCAAAATGAATGTAGAATGACAATGATAGCTGCACTTGTCTATCACACACCTCACCTCATTTCTATTCATCAAAAATATCGCATTTATATATACACTCAAATACAACTGATTTTTCCAGTGCTTGTATTTTTAAGCCAGATCAGCAAAATAATTCTATTTTAACATTAGACCCATTATCCCATCATCACTCAGATTTATTTTGAGTTATTAACAGTTGACAAACTAATTCTGTACATATCACATGTATGTATGGTAATACCATACTCACCTCTCCCTTTTTTAAAAAGTAATTCAACTTTCTCTAGGATCAATATCAGCTTGTGTTTATGACTAAGATCATCACTGATATTTCTCTCAGAAACTGCTGCAGAAATCAAATGTAAATAAAATAAGCTTAGAATCCTATAAAACTGAAAAGTCACCAGTGACATCCTTTATTCAGTATGTAAATTAGTGTTTTGATCAAAGGAATTTTTGAATGCTTTTCTTGTAATGTTTACTAAAATAAGAGGCACTGCTGGAAAATTGGTATTGTATCTGTGTACTTATGTAAGAAGAGATATACATTGACCATGAGTTGTCAATTATGATGTTTTAAAACATAAGGTAGAGAAGAATCCAAATACCAGCATTTGAAAACTTTTAGAAGGGCTATGAATATCAAAAATACCATATGTAGAGCATTAAATTAGCTTTAAAACCCTTCAGAAGAGCTAGGAACATCACAAGGTACCATATGTAGAGCATTACATTAGCTTTAAAAGCATTCAGAAGAGATAGGATCATTGAAAGGTATAATGTAGAAAATTAGATAAGCTTAAAAAAGAAAAAAACCCTAAGGAGCTCTTGAGTTTCCCTGTGAATTTTTAAAAAAGGAAAAAAAAAAAAGATTGTTTGAAATATCATTATTTACACACACACACGCACGTATATATCAATTGTTAAGCACAGCTGTATAATCTGCTATGATAGATTTTAAATTTTGAAAGTGTTCTTAGGAAATGGACAAACCAACCAAAGTGCTCATAGGAAATAGACAAACCAACCTGAGTTCAAATCCTGGACAAGGCTGTTTGCATTTCACATAGTGTTAATACCCTTGAAAAAGGTAGGAATCCAACTATTTTCCCTCCAGATATGGGTAAATAGTAGGGCAGATTGGGCTCTAACCTTGGTATGGTAACCAGTCTCGAAGGAGGAAAACTCTGAATTCAAATCAGTTAAACTCAGCTTAAATAATTGACTTTATTTAACATCCCACTTGTGCTGAGGGGTAGATGAATACATATAAAACAGATTTTGAAATCATTACTTATTTAGGGCACTTAAGAAACTTTATGATCAAAAATATTCCACAAAGATTTCAATTAATGAAGAGAAATAGTGAGAATCTAGCATTTGTAGAATATTTGAGATTTTGTTGATTGTTTTTTTCTGTGTAAAATTCAAGGAATGTTTTCATTGTTGACAGATTTTTTCTGATTTTTTCATTTATATATCTATCTTTTTTCTTCATTTATTTATTTATTTTTTTGCTTTTGCCTGCTTTCTTATTGCCCCCCTTTTGTCCTGCATAAACCCTGTCTTTGACTGTCACTGCATGGGATTTTTCTCTTTTCAGAAATGTCAACAATTTCAGGATTTAAATTGGTCACATCATCCAATAGCTACTTTTTATTTTTGAATAATTATATTTCATTTGGGGATAAGAATTTTTCCTCCTGTTGTTCTGAATAAAAATTAGTTAACACTCAAACTCGAAATTATCTATCTATATATACATGCACACATATACTAGATGACCTTTGAACCCATTGGATTGACAGTGATCAATAGGGATATTGATGAATCTAATAGGCATTTCATAGTAATCTCTGTTATATAAAAAATTTGGATGATTAAAATGATTTCTGTGAGAACATCCTTTTTATTCTTAAACATTAGGAACCAAATGTGAGTTTAAATAATACAGTGGTACTTTTGTTAAAGACAGGTACAGCAAACCATTTTGCTATAAATATTTCACTAATAGATGAAAACATGTATTCTTCATCAAGAAATAAAATGTATAATCACCAGTTTCTGGTAAAATTGAGTTAAGTATATCACTATAACCTTCAAAGCCTGCTCTATCTAGGTCAGAGCTTCTCAAAATGGTTAATATAGACCCCTGGAGGTGAATAAAAGCACAACGGGGAATTATTTACATTTATAAATCTCTTTATAACAGAACAAAAATCGAGGAATCATGTTGACTAGTTGCTCGATATCATACACCAAGCAAAATGCCCAATTGGGTGTGATTGCCATGAGTGATGTCATTTACATTTGACTTGTTCAAAATATAAGGGTCATTTAAATGAATTAATGATCTGGCTCTGGTGTTATTAAACTTTTTTGGCATCACAAACTTGCTACCTAATATTCATGACTTCAGTACCCACCAAACCCATCCTTCCTATTAAAAAATAGTTCAAGAATTCAAGGTGTCTGCATTTATAGTTTCCTGACTCTTTTCTCATGTAAATTCTATTAAACACTGGTAAATTAGTTATGTTTTGTAATTTAATATTTAATTCATTTGGGAGTGAATAGAAATTAAATTTGGTTACCAGGGGTTCATTAACTAAAAAGTTTGAGAATCTCAGTTGTAGGAAGTAAATCAAATGGATTTGGTGCTATTTGAAAAGTGGTTGAAATTCCCTATTGTTTAATAGGGTGTCATTGCTCACTCAGGTTGACAGCAGTTTGTATAAGATATTTGAAATTCACAAGATATAGTTAAATACATTTAAAGTTTGTTTTACTTCAAAATGCCTTATAGTTTTTTCTAATGAAAGTGTTTGTATCACAAAGTAGATGCTTTTAGCTACATAACAAAAAAAATAAAAAATGGAAACCATGCAATAGTTTCATGTTATTGTAATTTGAAAGCTAAGAAACTTTTTGGGGAGTCTCCATGGTGTAATGGATGAAGTGCTGGACAGCAGCCTCAAACTAAGTGAGTTCAAACCCCAGTCACGTTTTTACATTCACTTTTGGACTAATACTGTTGGGGAAAGTATGAACCCACTTATCTTTCTGGCTCTGAGTTAAATAGTATGAGGATCATTAAATAAGTTTCCAGACTTTTTTTTGTATGGGCACTTTTATTGATAGTACACACATGAAACTCTAGTCCCCTTCCAAGTAATCTCATCCGGCTGCAATGCACTTGTTGTACCATTCCAACAACTTCTGGAAGTCCTCTTGTGTGAGTGTGTCAATGACCTTTGTCACAGCCTCTTTCATCTCCTCAATTGTCTCATAATGACAGCCTCTGAGCTTAGGAAATAAGCAAAAGTCACAGGGAGCAAGGTCTGGACTATAGGGAGGGTGTGGAACTGTCTTGATGCCCATCTTGGTCAAATAGTCTGTGACAAGGATGAAATTGTGGACTGGTGCATTGTCCTGGTGGAAATGCCACTGACCCGATTTGAAGAGTGCTGGCCTCTTCTGACGGAATCTCTTTCTGAACTCCCTTAAAACCTCAACATAGTAACCCTAACCCTTTGGCCAATCAACTGTAGTGTATTGACTTCCTTACTCTTCCCACACCTCTCATCATCCCTCACAGACTCCCTGCCTTCGTTGAATCTCTTATGCCACTCAAAAACTGATGTTCGATTCATGCAAGATGGTCCAAAAGCAATCTGAAGCATTCCATACGTTTCTGTGGCATTTTTTCCAAGTTTAAAACAGAATTTTATTGTATATCGTTCTTCTAAAGTGTCCTCACATCCAGATTGCATTTTTGAAATTCACCAGCTGTGACAATCAGGCTTTAGTAGGGTGTATTCCAATTCCTGCTGTAGGTGTTCATTTGAACCTGAAATCATAAAAATTAGTCAGTCATCTCATAAGATGTATAGCAATAACATAGTTAATTTTCAAGAGTCTACGACAATTTTAAATGCCTGTACAAAAAAAAACTCTGGAAACTTATTGAAAGTATAACTGCTATTCTCCAAGGATGGCTTTGGCATTGAATAACTGATGAAGGTTGATATGCCATTAAACCAAGAAACCAAACCAAACTTAAGAAACTTTGAACACTTTTTCTAGAATATACCTTGTTGTTCTAGATGCCTAAAAGTTTTTTTTTATTAGGTATATTAGTGTTATTTTTATAACAAATGAAACAAAAAATAAAAGTATAAATCATAAACCAAGATTTCTTTCCTTCTCTTTATTTCCAACATAACAAATTTATGTTTAAATTACATTTTAATCCTTGAAGAGTAAAAACAAACTTGAGGCACCCTACAGTAGCCATCAACCTATTTTAAAAAAAACCCTCTCACATTCTTGATTAACCACATCTTAAGGATTGCAGTGACTGTTTCACTAACACCACTTCTCACCTTCCTAACCACATCATTTGGAGCACACATTTTTGTCTTCATACACTGCTTCCCTTACAGATGGAAACCCTTGTGACTCCTTTGCGCAGTTCTGTGCGCACGGTTGGAACTGCTGTCAAGCACATGCCAGACGTGGCTGAAGGTGTGGGCAAGTTGTTTAATGTCAAAGGGGTAAGATGGTCTTCTCATCGTATTCTTAAAAAAGTTTTTCCTCTTTCTTTCTGCCTCTCCCTCTCTATCTCTCTCTCAGTTTTCCCCATGTCATAATGGGGCAATAGCTTTGAGTCTGCCCCTCCCTCACGGGATTACATACTCAGATGAAGAGAATTGTCAGTAGAAAAAGGAATTAAAATTAAAGCAATGTATGATCAATTATCAGGTTGTTTTTGGAAAATAATGGCAATTTTGCATTTAATTGTGTAATCAGACATTATTTTCCAAAAGTTTTTTTTGCAATAGTATAGAGTAAAAAATATTGTGCAGTTTTTATTTTATTATGTTTATTTATTTATTAAAATTTTTTTTTTTGTTTTGTTTAAAAAGAATTTGGTAGTACCGTTTAATATTTTGGGAAACTTTAATTTAAAAAAAAAAAAAATCAGTGAATCATGAATTATTAGCTTCACTGTATTTTACAATATTACTCCAAGAATTCCTTTATTAAATTATATCGAGTCAATATCTATTATTTAAATTTCTATAGAATCACACAGCATATAGTTGTATTAATTGTTAAAGGATCACTTTACAACTTTGAAATTGTTTGTTGAAATTTTCCTTCTTTTTTAATGCATGTTTGGACATGGAAACAATGGAAATCTTTGTTATTGGAATATAAATAAATATGTATAAACAGTAGTTTCTTAAATATAAAATGGTTGCACTTGCTGCCATTTGCAGGACAACAGTGGGAGGTTCATATGCCTGGTAAAATTCCGGTTTATTCAATACAGTAACCACTTGCAAAATCTGCCATGCAAGGAAGATCTCAGTTTTATTTGACACTTCAAATTTGTTCTTCCATTTTATAAAAAATACTGCTGAAAGTTATTGTAGTGTCTTTTAAAAGAAATTAAAGAAATAATTTCAAACGTTTATTTCAAAGTAATTTTCATTGTCAATCACAAATAGTTGTAGTGAAACAATTGAAGAAATTTCTATTTGTAAATGAAGAACAGTCAGTCATTATTATTCAATGTCTAGTATTTTTTTTTTTTTCAAGTGTTAGTTGCTTTTTATCACAACTCACTTGGGCAATCAATAATGAGGAAACAAACTCTAGGTGAGATTCAAATTTTGCAGAGGAAATATAAGTTTGAATCTCATTGAGAATATTTTTATTTCTGTTTTACACTTTCCTTGATGTGGATTAATAGCTTGAGTGCAATAAAAAGAAACAAAAAAAAAGGAAGATAAAAGATGATAGTAGTCTAAACTAATAATAACAAATTAATGAGATAATTTGGTAATTCAGTTTATTCAATAAATCAATGTGAAAATCACTAGTAAATCAGCACTGTGTCATCAGTTAATTTTTTATTGCAATTATTATCAATAATATGAGGACATGCTGAAAAGTTCTCAGTCTGACCAAGAAAGGAATGATCTATAATTATGAAATGTACATGCTATTCCACATTTTCATCCTGCAGTTCAACTCAACTTGAAAAATTATTTTTTAAGTTTCTTTAAACCAAAAAAAGAATTTATTTTCTTCTTAGTTGAGCAAAGAACTTTTAAGTACTCCTTTGTATATACCATCACTTCACAAAGTAAGAATTTCCAAATGTGAAGTTCTCTTTTATCAAATTTTATAAAAGTAAAATCATTTGAAGACAAAGAATTTCTTCATTTTAATGATGCTTACTATATTTGTCTTAGTTATTATAACAGTTAAATTTTTCATTATTGCTGTAATATATAAAAATATTTTAAATTGCAAATCAGATTATTAAAAAAAGTTCCAAAATATTTCACTTGATCAAAACTAAGATCTGTCCATGTGTACATATGTGTACAATCAGCTGTGTTGCATATCAATGTGCCTGTTTAGTTGTATGCATCATAAATGTGTGTGCCATTTTATGGTGTAATTTGTTGTTAATTATAAAACTGCCTTTTTAATTTTTTTTTATATGCTTGGCACGCGATGTATGATAATGAGACTGTCTTTATTTTGCTTTATGATTAATAACTTCATTTTTTTTTTAAAAAAGGATGAAGTTATTAAAGTTTTTTTTTTATATTTTTGGTAATCCATTCAACACTTAAAAAATTGATTCTGTTTTTAGTCACTTATGTCAAAGAATAAGTGTCGAGCAGTAAAACTTGTTTATTTAATTGGATTTGATAGCTGAAATTCAGGAAGGTTTTATTATGATTATTACTACTGTCCCACTTATTTGACTCTATCAATCATTTTAGCTGTTTATTCTTCAATTTTCCTCATTGGAAATGTTTCCCTTCAGGTGGTTGATTAGAAATGAAAAATTGCTATACAAAGAGAGAGCACATGCTTATCTGTTGTATAGATAAAACCTTTCTTAAAAAATTCTCCTTGTCACTGTAGGAAACAAGAATTTTTTTTTCTCCAGCCTACAGAGTTATAAGCATTGACAAAATATCTGAATTTTGTTAGATGGATTTTATTGTAATTTTTTTTTTATTAGATGGACTATTTTCCTTGTCTATATTGTGTTTTATTCATAACATTTCAGCTGTGTACCCTCCAGCCACTTTCTAGTATATTGTGAGGTCAATTAGCAGAGTCAATCATCCTGTTTAAAGTTTCTTGCAGATCCAAAGAATTTTTCCCGTTATTGATTAGTCATGTCACTTTTATATTTTTTATTTGTTTATTTATTTGATTTTATATTATTGATTCCCAGACACTGTTTAATTCTATACTGGGTTTGCCAATAGGGTCAACTAAATACATCTTCTTTCAGGCATCTTATTTGCCAGTCTTTCACTGTCTTTTAAGTGAACTTGGTTCCATAAGTCTGTCTATTTTTGTTTGCTCACACAATATAGAATTAAACAACATCTGGGAACTTGTGTTAAAGGAAAAGAAAAAAAAGGGATTAATTAAAATTTTTTAAGGCAATTCTAAGATCTTATTTCAACATTATTTTTGTACAAGGCAGATAGAACAATGTCTCTGTCTCCCTTTTTAATAGCATCCTCCATGTAATATAAGGTTTATCCTTAAAAACTTAATACTAAAGCAACCAGAATGGGGCAACTGGGCTAATTTCAGTTTTATAAAAATCTACTCTATTTTTTGAAAATTAAAATATTAAACCAAGTTTTATCTTGCTTTTCTGAGACAAAAAAGGGATGTGAGTACAAATTTTGAATTTTTAGGTGCTGAAAGCACCTAAAAATTCAAAATATGAAAGAAAATACTAATCAAAGCTAATAATAATTTACCATATTCCTAAAAAATAAATTCATGTTGAGTTTGCTTAATTAATTCACTTTGAAAGGGCTAATACTCTTTTTTTCATGGATTCTGTTTTTCATATCCACTCTTTGACCTTTTCTCACACTTTAATTCATTTCTTCTGTACTCCTTGGCTATGGCTACTCTTCATTCATTTCTTCTATACTCCTTGGCTTTGGCTACTCAACAGTTGCACACTCAATGCTTCATAGTTACACTTTGTATATGTATGTCTTCTCTGTTGAACAGGAATCTTTATTACTCACTTTGCTTGGGTGATATCTTATTAAAAGTATACCTTTCAGCCCAGAACAGTAAAATGAGGATTTTTTTTCTTTTTTTACAATTTGGATGTTTGTAAAAATGCAAAAATTAACTCACACTCTGTTTTTGTTTTCCTTCATTCATTTTTGTCATCATCCATGACTTATGAATACAGACATACAAATAGGACAAACAAAAATATAAATTTTAAAGCTGTACAGTTTTGTTTTTAGGGCAGGTTTTCATGAAAAATTCTTTAATTCTTAAGGAATTTGTTTTGTATTTTTCTTGTTATTTTCTTTTCTCTATTCCAATAACATTTGTTATTTGCCTCTATTTAACTTCAAGCAACTTGAAATTGAAGTTGCAATTTTAAATAAAGACTAGGTGATAGAATAAAGTCTGGGAGCCATAAAAAAACTTCCTATTTGAAATAAACAGCTATTCACATTACATTCTGGATAAAATGAATCTTCTAATTGCTATTTTAAAAAATGCCTACCTCATGTTGATTTGATGTTTCCTGCAAAGAAGAAGCATCTTTCTGTTCATTATAGGTCCAAATAAATCAAGATCTCTTAACCATAACCAAAATGAATTGTACTTTTTACATTCTATCATTAGATGATCAGAATATCACAAGTTACTGTTAAAAAAATATGACCTATTCTGGAATTTTCTAAAATCAAAGCTTGTTAAATTTTCCCTTAAAAGTTTTACCATTTTACATTTTGGCATATAAACATTCATTGTTCTTGACCACTAGTTAGTAACCTATGACTTACAGGCCACATTCAGCCCATGAAGGAATTTTGACTGACTCATGAACAAATATTGATTTTTTTTTTTTTTTTTTTTTTTTTTTTTTTTAATGTATATAATCAAAATATCTTAGAGTTTTAATTTTATCAAGATTTCACTAAATTAATGACCTAAAATCATTTTCACAAAATTTTTTTTATAAAATATTCTGTTCATCAAAAACATTATCGATAAATTACAAAAAAATTTATTGAAATCGTATAATTAGTAGAGTTTTGGTTGATTTTGTTTATTTGATCTGTTTTCATCAAAAAATTTCTACATACAATGTGATCAACCTTGCAAACAAATATTTTCAGTTCTCTATTGTGGACTTAATTTTCATATAAAATTTTTCTCTACTCTTTGTTAATTACATGATTATTATAATTATAAAAGTAACTTTTATACAAGATTTTGAGCAATTTTCTGTCATATGTTTTTTTTTTGTCAAAGGTTTTTAAAATAAAACATTTTATGATGGAATATTGAAAATCAATTCACTTATCTGGTTCAATGTTAAATTTTAGTATCTCTCAGTGTCTAGAATTAATCATGCTTTAGTGCTCAGTCAACTTTTAGTTACACCTCATTTATTTTGTTCATCATACACTTTTTTATATGCAATCTGTCCCAAAGAGGCAAAATGGTTGCCAACTCTTGTTCTAAACTATTTAAGAAGTACAATTTATTTTTGGTTCCTATTGTGGTGTAATTGTCCAAAATTTTTTTTAATGTCAACCCTCTGTAGCAATTTTAATTTTATAAACTCTATCAAAAAATGTTTTCTTTGCAACAGTATGATGTTTTTTTAAATCTAATACAAAAAATTTCATATTTTCAAACACTTTGATTTTCAGGATTTATGTAGAGGCCTCATAGAGATTTAAAAACATATTGGCTGACCCACAGCTATGATTAGTCTGACTTTGACAACTTGATTAAAAGAAAAAATTCTATTATTTTGATTCTTTTATTTATTTACTGTTACCTTGTGGAGGATGAGTTGGCTGGTTAGTTCTCTCAAGCTTTTGTTAGAAACAAAATTTTGAGAGTTGTTCCACAATTTACAACACAAAGAAATGAACAATGCAGACAAAACAATTCACAACAGGATAACATAAAACAAACAATTTTATATACTAAACAACTAAGGAAAAATTCAATACAGGGTAGAAAAATATTGTTTGTTATATATTCATGTGGGTGTATCAACTACAAATATAATGCAAATGTAAGTGTGTTTTGTTCAAACATATCTGTGTGTACATGTGTTGAGAAAATAAAGATTACATAGCACCAAAGTGTTTATCTGGTCACTAACTAAACGTGTGAGGTGATTTTGAGGTCCATGTAAAGTTTAGAATCTTGAAGTGTGGCAAATATACCAATTTCATTAGGACTATGAATGTATTTTTGTTGGCTCCCATCTTAGGCTGCATGTTTGAAATAGTATATGGCGAAATGTCTGAGGCTGGATGAGAAAGTGAGAACTGTCAAGTTGTCTGGAGCTTGGTGTTGCTGGCTGGTCAGGTGAAAACGATAGTGAGCTATCAAAAGTGTAGAATATATATAGATATCCATGTCACGTGACCGTCTCCAAACACAAGATTTATTTTTTGTGTGGGACAAAATCAAAATGAGCGAATGTATTTGAACACAACGGCACATGACTATTCTGTCCAATCAGGTTCTTGAAACTATTCAATTTATTTTTGCACCTAACTATTTAGCTCTGGAACAAATGAACTTTGGATCCCATTTTCCCAAAAATTTCTACTCCATATGGTCCTTGCTCCTATGTTTAAAAATATTGGAGTGTAAATCCTATAACCTACACTGTGGATAGGGTTTTTAGGGATAATTATCCTTATCCACAAGATGTTTTGCATTAAACTGCATATGATGGTAAGGTTTCAGTTTTGGAACTTTGGGGAGTGTGATGTACCCTTTCATTGCAATTATCCATCTATGGGTCAAAGAGATCTGTTTGAAAATTATTTATTAGATAGGAATGCTTAGTATCATATAACCATGTGCCAAACATTTAAGAAACTACACAAAAAATGTAAATATATGCAGTTCTCCAACCCCTAAATATAAAATAACCCCACATGGGTTAACATGCCATTTACAATCAATCAACAATTATCCACAAGGTCTAGTTTATACTTCAATCCAGTTAGCAAAGCCAAACAAGTTTGACACCCTTGCTTTATATAATAAAAACTCTTTTAGCAGCTAGAATTAATGGTACATTTTGATACCAACAAAAGAAATGAAATAATGACTAAAATATATGAAAAATCAGCATTTAATATTTTCACTCTTACTTTCTAGTTTAATGCAACTTAATTTAGATTCCTTGTTTTCCAAGCTCAGAGTAAAGATAGTAAGGGGAGGAAACTCTCTCATACCAATAGTGATACAAGCATATTTACAGAAATATTGATGCCATGTACAGTCATAGTCTACTTCTGGTTTGTTATAGCACTCTTTTTCAAATATTATTCATAAGTTTAGTAATGTTAAATTTTCAAATTAAATAACACTAAAGGACAACATTGTGGACAGTCTCTGAAATAATTGTATACATGCCATTTATATGAGAATTAACATGTATAATAATTTATCTTATAGTGATATACATCAATGCCAGCTCTGGAAAATAAGCTACCAGATGAAATGCATAACAGTAATCAATTCTGTCTTGTAGAGACTTAACAGTATATATCCTAAAATGATTGCTGGCACAATATTTTCAATGGAATAGGTCTTAATTATCATTATAATTGTATATGGTTTACATTAATGCATATACTAAACTTTCTTACAAATTTTTTTTGTCTATCTCCAAGTTCATACAATTTTTCATTCATCATGAATATTCATATCATTGTTAAGAATATAATTTATCAAGCTGGTATGTCTATTTATGCTATGTTTTAATAACTCTATATAATCTTATTTTGTTAACTGCAGATAACTGAGATATTACTGTATACATTATTATTTGGTATTGAACCTTCTCTCTTAACTAATTTTTCAATCTTAAAACTTTGCCTAGTCGGTTAGAGCTGTAGAATACACTGACTGCACCTCTTCAGAGGGGTAAGACAACCTCAATGAGTGTTCTGGATATGACACTAAACAATCTGATGGTAAGGTTCCAGTAATGCTGGAGCTTTAGAGAATGCGAAGTACCCCTTCATTGCCATCACTCTCAGGTCCACTTTGGCCTGGAGTGGTAGCATCTGATAGGGTCCTATCTATGGGTCAAATAGAATAAAATTGTGTACTGAATTGTTTGAAATAGAACTGTTTTTGACATTGAAACTGTACCTACGCTAAACTGAATTCTTTAATATAGGAATGTTTCGACATTTAACTGTGTGGACAAAAACTATACTTATATTAAACTGAATTGTTTGAATTAGAACTGTTTGACTGAACTTAATAGCTTGAAACAGAAATGTTTTTGACAAACTGTACACTCATGCTAAACTGAATTGTTGAAATAGAACTGATTATTTGTATAAAAATGGGTTTGGTGTTAAATAACCTACAAAAGTTGATATGCTATAAAACCCAAACAACCAAACCAATCTTAAAACTGCCATTTTGATTTTTTTAATAATGATTAACTAAAATCTCAAAACAATTTAGAAAGACTACTTGATTCTGAACTGTTGCTGAAAATCTTGGTAAAATAAAAGTTGACATTTACTGGATATGCTCACTGCCAACCAACATGAGGAATAATAGTTAATATTTGTTTCTTGATATGACTATAAACATGTTAAAAAAATAGACCCATTGATAAAAAGTATGTCCTTCATATACAAAAATATCAATTTTCTTGCAATTTATCTTTTAAAAGGAAAAATAATGGTTGTATAGAATCAAGTTGTTTTTGAAATTTTTACATTTCTAAGAAAAAATATAGAAATACTTTCCATGCCAAATACATTCGCAATTTTTAAAAAAAAATCAATTAATGAAATTTAAAACTTTCTATATTTATTGATAGAATACTGAATTTACTTTGTGTAAAAAAAAAAAAAAAAAGAATTAGATAAATATTTTTTGTGTAGTACACTTCTTTTATTTAATTTTCTGACATGTCAGTAAATATTCATTGTAACTTAAAGGTTTTGCTTTTTAAAAAGATAAAAATCTGGAGAATTCTGATGGAAGGAAATTTTTATTACATTTTTCTCCAAATCTTCTTTTTAATGATATAAATTTTATGAAAATTGATTTTTTTTTTTTTTTTTTTTTTTTTTTTTTTGTGAATGCATTAGTTTTTGTTAATTGGTGTCAATTTTTTCAAAGTGTATAGTTATACTTATATTTTATTTTGGATAATTCTTATAATCATTATTACCTTTTTTTCATGAAGTGATATTCATTCATTTCTTAGAAAGCTTAAAATTTTTTTTTTTGTTTAAAAAAGCAGACTGAATTAAAATTTCTGTCATGTTATAAAATGCTTAATGAAGAAGGAACTGCTAGACTTTTTAAAATTTGGCAAATTAGTTTTGTCTTTTTACTCTTCCTGACAGTGTTGATTGGATATGATAAGTAACTTACATTTAATTATGGTATTGGCTGAATAAGAAAAATTTTCTTTAGATAAATTTTTTTCTTTGTTGAAACATTTAAATTCTATAACTCCAATGATTTTTCAGAATATAGAAACCATATTTTATGCATGCATGACTTTCAACTAAGAGGTGTTATATTGTCACAGCTACCTATTAATGAAAGATAATAATCCACGGTTTGTTCTTTATCAGATGAAAGAAAAAGTTTAAATAATGAATTAAGGATAATGGTTCATCATGGCACTTTTTTCTTTTTTATCTTTTCTGTTTTCTCTCTTTTTCTCTTTTCCTACTTTTTCTCTTTTCCTTTCTTTTTCTTGAAATTTTTCCTTGTTTGTTTTTGTTTTTTCCTTGTTTTTACCTTGTTTTCTTTGAGTTTATTTTATTTGTTTTTCACACTGAACTGTAAACATTTTCATCTTAATCATTAAGATGCATAAAGCTATATTAGTTTATATTTTGATAGCTACCAGGCAATTTTAAACTTGCTTTCTACTCTCAAAAATTTACATTATGGTTTCTCTAGCCCTGCAATATCACCATCTATCATTAAGCTTTTGAAATTATTCAATTAAGGAAAAGAAAGATGGTAAAGAATGTTATTCCAGGCTTTATTCTGACAATCTGACTCTTGTATTATTGCTGTAGTCTTCTTCAGGAATCTCTATTTACTTCAGGATTATATTTCAATTATATTAACAACATAAAAGAGAATTGGTCTGAACAAAATCTCTCCTCAAAATTATGGTCAAGGAATAATGTTCTTCATTTAATTGTTTCCAAAAAAGAATGAAGAAGGATTAACCCTTTTGCATGCAAATAATATTTTTTAATGCTTCTAGAGTGTGAATTGTTTTCTGAAAATTTGCAAAATAGAGGCTATATTCAAACAAATCAATTAATCATGTATAAAAAAAATAAAAACATGATAATTTGATCCACAATTGTGTGTCATAGTACAATAGTATAAAACAATAAAGCACTTTTTATTATTTTTGTAAAACAACCTTTACACAATCCTACCCCACAGTGAGCTCTCCTAGTGATGTTTCTACATATTAACATTGAAATGGTCATCAAGCAGCTAATAGGAAAATGTCACTCTGCTTGCAAAAGGGTTAAGAGTATTATTGAACCATCACTCTGACATGAATTATGCTAGTATCAGTCTGATTTAAAGATGAAATACTGAATTATTTTAATAAAGTCTTTTCATTTGGATAGAAAATGAAATGAAAGAGAAGGTTGGGGTGGATACATACTTTCAAGCATTTAACTCTAATTCTATATGAAATTGGGAGATTCATTAATAGCACTATACACACATACACACACACACACAGCAGGAACCACCATCATCCATCTAATTCACACCTGGTCCAATCTCCAGAGTTGGCCAGGTTTCTTTCTCTTTCCCCTAAAAAAGAAATAAATAAAAGCTAACATCTCCATCGTTTTTGTTACAGCTGACAGCCAACCTGTCGCAGAGTGAAGCTCTAGACAGTGGTAAAGTTGGAGCTGGACTTGACCCAGACGTAAGTCCATAGTTGCCAGCATTTCTTTGATCTTGTCAACCCAGTGGTCAGTTGACCCATTTGCACTTTGATCACCCTTTTCATACTCTTTATCTCTTTTAATTCTTTTTTTTTTGTATTTAATAACTTTTTCTTATTATTTTTCGGTGGGGTGGTGCTTTTTTTCTTGTTTTTTTTTCCTTCTTTTTAATTCGAACCCTAAAAATATATAATTTTTTGTAAATGCTGCTAAGATTCTTTTTAAACATAAAACATGGCACCATTTATATGGATGTTTGGAGTTTTTTTTTTTTTTTATAGAGCTTGACCAACACAAAATATACTTTGGATCTTTATTTGTGCAAAAGGGTGTTTGATAACAACCTGTTATTTTTTCCCTAGTTACTAATGCAATAAAAATTGCTTGAAATTTTAGCAGCAGCTTGGCACCTATGTTTTTTTGCTTCATGTACCTGCACACAGGTGTGTGTATGTATGTGCATGTGTGTATATTACTTACACATTGAAATAATTGCATTGAAAGTCTTTTACAGTGGATTGAATGAGAAGAGGTAAGTATTCCATGCATACACAATCTGGTCATTTTGGGCCACCCAACCTTTTAATGTCTTTATTTTTATTTTTTTCAAATGATGGTGAAAAAATGGAATGAATCTCCCATTTTAGAAAGCTTATCCTTATCACTGAATGGAGATTGCAATTGCACGTCTACATAATCCTGCTCTTTCTTTATTTGCATTTAATCTTAACTAATTTTGGAATCTCTGAATTCATATAAGAGTAGGTCAATAAGTCTGTAGGCTGACACTTAGTAATTGTTAATCTAAACCAAACAAAAATATTTGACTGATTTGAAATATAATCTCAGTAAACAAGCACATTAACACAAAAAAAGAATTAAAACATACTGTCTCTTGTTGACTTGCAGAAATTAATGACTACCATGATTATTGATGTACAGAGTGTTTCACAATTTTTGAAATAAAATCATTGGGCACAAATCAAGGACCACAAATAA